>PVLC010006063.1:13707-71919 GCA_004027655.1 Graphiurus murinus
GTACTGGGGATTGAACTCAGGGGCATTCTACCTCCGAGCTACACCCCCAGCCCTATTTTTTATTCTTTATTTTGAAACCGGGTCTCACTAAGTTGCGGAGTGCCTCACTAGGTAGCTGAGGCTGGCCGCGAACCCGGATCCTCCGGTCTCAGCCTCCCGAATGCTGGGATTACAAGCGTGCGCCACCACGCCCGGCTCTTCACATGCTTTTTTGTCGTAAAAAACATTTAAAATGTCTTAGTAACTTTGAAGTACATATTAGATTATTATTAACGACATATAATCATCATACTATGCATTACCTCTCAAAGATTTATTTCTAATTACTAACTGAAACATTATACCCTTTGATCAAAGTCTCTTTCGTCCATGCCCAGCCCCTGGTAACTACCATTCTACTCTCCTATTTCTATAACATTGACTTTTTTAGACTCCACATGTGAGATCATGTGGCATTTGTCTTTCTGTGTGTGACTTATCTCAGTTGGCTTATTGTTCTTTTTTTTTTTTTTTTGCGGTACTGGGGATTGAACTCAGGGGCATTCTACCTCTGAGCTATACCCCCAGCCCTATTTTTTATTCTTTATTTTGAAACCGGATCTCACTAAGTTGTGGAGTGCCTCACTAGGTAGCTGAGGCTGGCCGCGAACCCGGATCCTCTGGTCTCAGCCTCCCGAATGCTGGGATTACAAGCGTGCGCCACCACGCCCAGCTTGGCTTATTGTTCTTTATGTACATCTGCATTGTCACAAATGTCAGGATTTCCTTTATTGTTAAGGCTGAATAATATTCCATCTTCCATATGTACCACATTTTCTTTATCCATTCAGGTACTGACAGACATTTCAGATCTGTTCCACAGCTTAGATATTGTGAATAATGCTTCGGTGAACATAGGAATGCAAATACCTCTTTGACATTACTGATATCAATTCTCTGGTATAGATACCCAGAAGTGGAATTGCTATGCACTTTTTATTTTTAATTTTTATACAATTGGAAAGAAATCATAGTTTTCTGGTTGAAGTTTGATTTTTAAAAAGGGCCTGGTTAGCCAGGCATGGTGGTACATACCTGTAATCCTAGTATTTGGGAAGCTGAGACAGGAAGATCACAGGTTCCCAGCTAACCTCAGCAACTTAGCGAGGTCCTCTTCAACTTAGTGAAAAGCTGTTAATAAAAAAGTAAAATAGGGCTGGGTATGTAGCTTGGAGGCAGAATGCCCCTGAGTTCAGTCCCCAGAAAAAAAAAAAAAATGGGAGTCTTGTTGAACTTCAATTCCTTTTCCTCTCTCAAAACATGCAGTTTGTCAAAAATCCTCTCACCTGTATATATCCATTTCTCACCATCTCCATCACTTCATCTCTGGACCAAACATCTAATTAATGTCTTAACGCTGATTTTTCTTCCCCAATTGTTTCCAACTAGCTTTTCTGTCTTGAGTCTCTCTCTCTCTCTCTCTCTCTCTCTCTCTCTCTCTCTCTCTCTCTCTCTCTCTCTCTCTCTCTCTTTTCTCTCTTTTTTCATTTTATTCTCACCACAGTAGGCAGTGTGATCCAGTGAGTTTTGTACCTTCTTAGTCATTAATGTCTTTTCCTTTCAGTTTGAAAAACTCCAGTAAGCATTTCTTAAAGGTTAGGCCTGGCAAAGACATATTCTCTCAGCTTTTGTTTGGGAATGTCTTTATCTCTCCTTCATTTCTTTCTAAAGGATATCTTTGCTGGGTACAGTATTCTTGATTGATAGTTTTTTTGTTTTTGGTTTTTTTTTTTTTTTTTTTTTTTTAGCATGTAAAAATCTCATGTCATTCTCTCCTAGTCTACAAGGTTTCTGCTAAGAAACCTTTGCTGTAAGGCAAATTGAGACACATTTATGTGTTCCTTGTTTCCTATATTTTGCTGATTTGAGAATCTTTTATCTTTAACCTTTGATAGCTTCATATTCTAATATGTCTGGGGTAGGCTTAGTGGAACTCTGACTGGTAACTTTTGATCTTCCCATACCTGGATATTTTTGTCATTTTCTAGGTTTGGGTAATTCTCTGTTATGACCTCCATGTATAAGCTTTCTGTACCTTTGGCGTGCTCCAGTCTCATTTGAACCCCAATAACTTGAATATTATGCTCTTTCAATTCTCTACCAATGTTCCTGTAATTTTTTTGATATTTGAATTTTTTTGAAATGTAGAATATTGCTTTGGTACTCTAAAAACCTTCTAAAACATTTTCTTCACTTCCAACTTTTCCAGTGAGTAAACAGAGACCCCCCAAATGACTATTCTCTCTGACATCATTCAGCCAAAGGTGACAGATGATTCAAACTTCTAATTCCAAGTCTAGTCAAATTCCCAATACGTTGTTTTCCTATAGAAGGTGGCCTGTGATAAAAGCAGTACTTTTATATTGCTTACTGTTTTTAGTTTATGCCTTCAAAGATTTTAAGAATGTCTCTTTTATTTGGTCTCTCAACTGCCTTTTACCAGAGACAAGCTTAACAACTCAAATTTTATAGCACTCTAAGAAACATATTTTCTATGACAGGGTCTTGACCACTAAATTACCTTTACTTTTCTTCTGACAAAATTCAAGTTTATTAAGTTTCAGGATGTTGCCCAAGGACTATGGTTAAATATGAAAGAAAGATTTATGCTTATAAACAATCATTTCCCTGTGTGTGAAGAACTTCAAGAGAAACCTCAAATACACCCAAGGAACAAAAAAATGCAATTTTAAAGTTAGTATGAGTTTTTTTAATAGTCCTCTTTAATTCTAGTTTTCATATCGGTCTATATACACATATGTGTTTATGTATAGTATACATAAAGTTTGCATATGTATATATATATTTATTTGCACATATATAATATGTCTCTCTATATAGTTTTCTCCTCTCAAAAGCTGTGTTAAAAACCAAAAGTGCTTGGTTTTGTTTGTGATGATATATAAAGACATAAATGCAAGAAAGGAGGATATAAATGTGTGTATATGGTATGTATTAATTATATGTATATACATATACATGTATATCATCACAAAACCTAAGATATTTATCACTTGTATGCATATATACAGTGAAATATTTATAAATGGATGAAATTATGTTATTTGCAGGAAAATGGATGTAACTAGAGATTATCATGTTAAGTAAAATAAATCAGACTTAGAAAGACACACCTGGAATGTTTTCTCTCATATATGAAATCTACTTTGAAAAAGATGACATTCATGTACAAGGGAGGTTATTAGTGAAGGGGAATTGTATTAGGGGGGAGAGGAGAAGAGGATAAGGGAAGATAATGGTGGTTGGAAATTATCAAAATATATTATATGTACATATGAAACCCATTATTCTTTCTGATTAATATACACAAATATAATATACACGAATAAAAGCACCATAAAGGAAAACAATTGCGTACCTACCTTTCTTGCTTTTCTCTTACTTGCGCAGACTAGGAAATGCGATCTATCACTTAACTCCTGTATAATCATGAACAAGCTGAGTTTCAGTTCTCTCTATAGTTAAATAAGAACAATGATATATCTATTTTTTAATAGAATTAAAAGGGTATGTAACATATGCAAAGCTTCTAACATTGCATGCAAAGCTCCTTTGTCTGCACATGGTTCAAAGTTGCTACTTTTCTGCTTTATCCAACCTTACTAGTTTAAATATAGTATGGTCTGTTTATTAGAAGAATTTAATTAAGAGGTTAAATAATAATAGAGGCTCATTGGAGAGATGAGTGCAATTCTACAGTATTATTAACTTTGTCAAAAGAAAACTGTTCCACACTTCTGGATTTTTTGTCCCAGTATCTCTTAGCTCTTTAGAAATATGGTATGTTCTAGAATATCTCAGAGGTTAGCCATATCCTAGAGAAATAGACCAGATTATAACACTGATAGAAAGCAAGGCATATGAATTATTTCTGGAGAATAATGGTCCTGTATTTTGCTTTATGGTGATTGAATAACTATTAGAAATAATAAAAATATGTCTTTCAGGTACATAACTTGCATTTTTTAATTCACTAGAGAACTTTACTGTACATCATTTCCTTTTCATTGAAGGATAGGTTCTTAGAAATTTCTGGGTAATATTAAATAAGTTGGGTTAATGTTATGGTTTAGCACTTACAGAGGTAGTATCTTATTCGTGTGTGTGTGTGTGTGTGTGTGTGTGTGTGTGTGTGTGTGTGTTACTTGAAGTTGAACTCAGGGGCAGTCTGCCTCTAATCTACATTCCCACCCCTGCTATATTATTTATTTTTGAAACAGGATCTCATTAATTTACTGAGGGCCTCACTAAGTTGAGGAGGCCAGCCTACAATCTGTAATCCTCCTGTCTCAGCCTCCTAAGTACTGGGATTCCAGGCATGCACCACCATGCTTGGCTTAGACATAGTAACTTTTTAACAGAATATTAAAGGGTTGATAAGTTAAACTAAAATAATATTTAAAAAGCAAGATTTTAATTTCTAATTATATGCTTCAGATTCTAATTGTATTCTATAGATTACATCCATTTTGCTTCCAAACATAGACTGCAGGTTTTAACAATATTACAGACACAAGGGACTACCCCGAGGTCTACCCTGCCATTCACACACTTATAGTCTGTAGTAATAGCTTTAAAAATGAAGTCAGATTCTTGGTTCATTAAACCCAGTGTTTGTCTCTGACACTGCTACTGAAGGAATAATTTTGAAAGTTAGTATTCTTTCTAAGTCACCCATGACATCCTCGAAAAAAGCTAACTATAGTTCTCCTAAATATCTTAATGTTCCTCTAATATCATCTATTACAAGCATACCATGCATTACTGTGTAAGGATTATAATAAAATATTCCACTTTGAAAATAACATAGACCATCAATTTTCTCTTCTTCATATAAAGTACTTTTATCTTTCCTATTTTTCTGCCTTTCAGGACTTTAAGGTGTCTCACTATTTCTTGTACTTCAATTGTTAGGTTTAAGATGTTTTCTTTTAAGGGTAATATTAAATTCTATTTCTCATTGCTCATGATATAATAAATCTTTTTAGCTAGAAGGCAATACTACTCTGATATATTCAGAGGGCATTCTACAGTGACTTCTACTTCTTTTTCCCTAGTAAAAATCAATAACTTTGGAGTCCATCATCATTTATAACTATTATTCAGATTTTTTTCTCTCAAATTCCAAGTACATTTGTGTTTACCATCTGTGAAGCTTTGCTGTCTCTTCCAAAAGTTCAGTTTTTTTTTTTTTTTTTGAGAAGTCAATTTGTGTGGCAGAGTTTGCAAATTCCCTCAAACCTACGATTCTCCCCCCCTCTTTATTAATGGAATCCCTGCATTTTAGCTAAAATGCATATTTTTTAGCATTTTTTCAACTATCTTTGCAACTACATGCGGCCATGAAACTGGAAGTTGAAGTAAAGTTTATGAATTCCAGATGATAATTTTATGAGAAAATTGCTTGTCTTCCAATTTCTCTCATTCATTCTATCAGCATGATTGTGGATATGACAAGACCAAGGAATAAGAGAAACACTAACTGGATTCCAGGATGCTCTGCATTGGGGTTCTGGGCTGACTAATACCTCTGGGCTAGTATATGAGAGATGAGCAAAGCTCTGTGTAGCTTTGAGTCATCGAAGTTTGGCTTATCTTTGCTAAAGTAGCTTAGTCTAACAACTGAAGGATAGGTTATTAAAAGCTTCCAGATAATATTAAATTCATATCATTCTCCTTTCTTGTATTTATGTCCTTACCAATGTTTAAAACTTATAGAGGTAGTATTTTTCTAATAGAACATAAAAGGATTAATAAGTTAGACTAAAATGAATCATAAAATATCAGACTAAATTGGACCAAAATGAAGTGTATAAAACTGAAATTTCATCTCAATTTCTCTAGGTTATTTTTAGTGCCTCAGATATCCACATTATTGATAAATTTCCATCTTCAAATTTATCTTTAGTCTTTTAAACTTTCAGTTAAGAACCACCACGGAAAGACAACTGATGACACATCACTGAAATATATTTTGTGGGAACACTTAATTCCTTTGCAGAAAAAAGAAGGGATTGAAATCAATAAGTCAATAAATCAAGCCACTTTGATGCTCTAAAACAATCTACATCCCCACATTTCTTGCTGGCACTGCTGTTCCCAAGTGGTTATTGAACGTAGTTTATGAAAATGGCTCTAGTACAATGAAAAGGTAACCAATTAACAAAATGCAAACAAGTGAAAAAGTTACATAATATTTTACATAAATAAATTTTAAAAAGTTGTGGTAATAGATTAATATGAGTGAGAAAAGGCCTTGAAATTGTTTTGACTTTATTTATTTATTTGTTTATTATGGTACTAGGGATTGAACCCAGGGCATTTTGCTTCTCAGCTACACCCCCCTGCCCCCCTCAGTCCTATTTTAGTTTTTTATTTTGAAACAGGATCTCACTAAGTTGCTGAGGGCCTTGCTAAGTTTCTGAGGTTGGCCTCAAATTTGCAATCCTTTTGTCTCAGCCTCCCAAGTACTGTGATTACAGGCATGTACCACCATTGCAGGTTTAGTTTTGACTTTAGAAAGAAGATACAATAATATTTTTTGCTTTTTCATTATATTTTATTGGAGATATATTGATTTAAGTTTTAGAAAATATTGCATGTTATTTTGTATTGTGAGCATGTCTGGGGAGATAAATGCTTTGATTTCTATCATAATTTCATTTCATTTCTTCCACATTCCTAATATAAATGACAACTTGACTTACTCTCCTCCTCCTCCTTCTTTTTGCTTTTTTCTTTTAAACAGAGTATTTCTTGAGACCAACATGTGTATTGTTCAGTACCCTACCCTCAAAACATATAGAATTAATAAATGAATGAATGAAAGAAATGATATATATGTTATTCGGTATTATTATTATTATTATTATTATTATTATTATTATTATTATTATTTTGCGGTACTGGGGATTGAACTCAGGGAATTCTACCTCCGAGCTATACCCTCAGACCTATTTTTTATTCTTTATTTTGAAACCGAGTCTCACTAAGTTACGGAGTGCCTCACTAGGTAGCTGAGGCTGGCCGCGAACCCGGATCCTCTTGTCTCAGCCTCCCGAATGCTGAGATTACAAGTGTGTGCCACCATGCCTGGCTCTGGTATGATAATTATTAAAGGATGTTTAGCCAAGTTCTATTTGATTTCTATGTAGAAAATAGTTCCATACTGGGTACTGTGGAAGAATCACAATACCCCAAATCAGCAAAATTGCTTTCAAGCTTTCTAGCTAAGTGTGGGGTGCCCACTTGCAATCCCAGTACTTGGGAGGCTGATACAGGAGGATTGTAGGTTCCAAGCAAGCCTCAGCAATTTAATGAGGCTGTTAGCAACTTAGAAGACCCCACCTCAAAAGTGAATAAGTATGGGGTCTGGGGATGTAGTTCAGAGGTAGAATGCCTTGGTTCAACCTCAGTAGACACACACACACACACACACACACACACACACACACACACACAGAGTTTTGCATTTGAATGAGAGAATAAGAACTATATAAATAACTACAATAGAAATAATATACTTATGCACCAACATACTGGGAGCTTGAAGGAGCAATCTCATGTAGAATAAACAGATTACATTTGTGATGAGCTTTAAAACATGGGAGAAAAAGAGCATAAGCGAAACAGGAGTAGTGGATTCTACAAGAGATATATGGGGTTGTGTGTGCATGTATGTCCTTATCACTCTCAATTATATTATGATGTGAGACTACAATGTACCAATAAAAGCATATCTACCTTTTCTCTTTTGAGAAATCATTCTGGTTGGCCTGAGCACAGTGAGTGAGTGGGGAAACAGGATACAGGATGGAAAGTGAAATTGTCTGATTGTCAGGCTCTTTAGATGTAAGCCTGCAATTGCATATTTTTGGGGAGGGCAATGAGGTTGCTCCATGTTTTTGAGTAGTGACAATATAACACAAACATAATTGTATTTCATCAAGAAAATGTGACCAGCTATATGCAAAAATGGATCAAGGATGAGCTAGACATAGTGGAAATCATGTGAAGATGTTATTTTTGTAGGCTGTGGGTGAATCTGAATTAGGGTAGCAGGTTTTGGAATCAGATATTGGCAGATACAGAGATATAATGCTGAATGCTTAACCTATTATTTATGGACAAGAAGGAGGGAAAAGTGTATCTGATTCTGATGTTTTAAACTTTTATGACTGAGATAAAGATGTAATTTATGTAAGAACATGATCCTTCAAGGTAAGACTGAATGCTGTACACATCATGGAAATTTTGAAAAGAGAAGTAGCTATGTGTCTTTCTTGGAGATACACATGGATAAGGACATGCATAGATATAGAAACACTTTAAGAGGAATAAAAATAATATTTTAAGTTAAGATCCTATATCATCCTTAGAGAAAAGAAAGACAGTGAAACACCCTCTCCCTGGAGTCCCCATCTTTATTTCCAAGAACCTAGCTAAATCGAGGGAACAATGAGAGCAAGCCTGGGCCATAATATCCAGATAAATATTATCCTGAAGGACACAGGTTCTCTCACGTATGCCGAGAATAGAGCAAGTTAGTGTTATTTGTAGAAGTCGTTTTCTTGCATGCACCCCAAGTTCCTTGGAATTCTGGTCATATCATGAGACAAAGCAGGCTAAGCTGATGATGTCACTGCTTCTGTATCCTAACCTATAAAACGCCCCTCCCAGTGGTAACTGGTGTAGAATTGAGGGCACTGCAGAGAGGGTAAATGTCACTGGTCCAGTCAGCTGCCATTGGACTAGGCATAATGAGGGACTGGTGAAGCACTCTGAGGAGTGGGTGTTGTCTGTCCAGCTGTCACTGTTGAATCTTCTCTAATCCCTCCCTTCCTCCCTTCCTCCCTCCCTCCTCCTTCCTTTTCCTTTCCCTTTTTTTTTTTTTTGTATCTGAGATTGAACCCAGAGGCCTTCCACCTGTGAACCATACCCCTAGCCCTTTTTATTTTGAAACAAGGTCTTGCTAAGTTGCTGGGGGCCTCAATGAGTTGCTGAGACTGGCCTCAAACCTGCAATCTTCCTGTCTCAGCTTTCCAAGTATGGGGTTACAAGGGTGCACTGCCATGCCCGGCTTTCCATAAGCACTTTTCAGTAAACCTTATGTCTCATAGGACGTCTCTTATGTCTCATAGGACGTCTCTTATGTCTAATAGGACCTCTCTTATGTTTCATAGGATGTCTCTTATGTCTCATAGGATGTCTCATGTCTCATAGGACGTCTCGGGGTATTTTCTTTTGTGCCTAGGCAATATGTCCCACTACCCTAGCACAACTGGGCTGTGAACAATAGATCTAGAAAACATCTTAGAGATTCTCATTGCAAAATTAGCTAACAACTCCTTATTTTTTTTTTCTCTGCCTTGTAACCTTATTACTTGCCCTGTCTTGAACCAGATAGTATAAGCTTCATCCTGGACAGGCCTAGAGAGGTTGTCTCTGATCCCCTCTGTTCTCTATTTTTTCTCCTGTTGCTGTTCAAAACCTCTGGCCTCTTTATGTTAACTTTTCTAGGTCCTTGTCTCAGTATTTCAAGGTGAAACCAAATAACCAAACATGCTAACTTGTATTCATATTAATAGTTAAAGACTGGATGAAGGCTTTGTTTCCTTTCTTACCTTGGACACTTTTTATTTAGCTGTTTGTACACAGTAATTCTGCTTTTGTTTTGAGTTAATCATGAGGACTACATGGTGTTAGAAGTGATAGTGCACAGAGATGAGGAGGGACTGTTGGATGGTTGTTTGCAGCATCTCAGCCCTCAGATTGTGCAGATATCTCTCCAGCTTACCAAATGGTTTCCTATTTTGCTTGCATTAGGAAATCGAAAGTAATGACTTCCTGAAGTCTGTAAATTTGGATTTACATGCATTTAATATAAATATTGAACCAGATAATGTGGAGAGTACAATACATGTGTTTGCTATATAGCATTTGGTAGGCTTTGTGCCAGTTCCTTCATAAGTAAAGCAGTAGGAACACACTCACACTATTTGCCTTCTAAAGTTGTTATGTAATTTAGATGAAAAAGTGAATGTGATTTGTGAATCATAGAGTACCGCAAAATATATAGCATCATTACTTATGGTTATACATACCCAGAACATAAAGACTTTGGCATGATTTTTCTGCTATGACCTTCAATATGTTCAATTTCAGAGTTTCACTCTTTGTTTACTGATGACTACTTAGAAGATAACTGAATGGTGTAAATTCCCAAACCCCATCCTGCAGACTAGCTATTTGATGAGATATCTTCATTATCATAAAATAAAAAGTATTAGAAATGAAAAGAAAAAGACCAAGAATTCCACATGGTATACTTTACAGCTGCCATCTAAGTGAAAAATCCCAAATACAGATGCTAATTGGACTTTTAAATGAATTATTAAAAATAAAAGTAATGAATATTCAGGTCTGTTGCAATCAATAGTTCAGTAAACTATTGTTGAGAGAATCTCTAAATCCTAGGTGTGTCGTAATGAAAAAGCTTAAAAATATGTCAAAACATTTCAAGATCTTTATCTCAGTATTAACTCAAAAATAAGTTAATAAATTTGTATACTTCGTGTGTGTGTGTGTGTGTGTGTGTGTGTATAATATTTTCTGGGATGAGCCGCTAGTTAAAAAATAAAAACCTTTAGTTATATGTAATTTATTATACTACTTTCGGGTTTTACATATTCCTATTGTTTTATAGGCTTTCATAGCTAAAAATATATTAATCACAATAGTGATTCCTTATATGGTTTCTTATCCTTACTATCCTTACGTAAGTGATTTCTTGCATGGTTTGTTATCTTACTATCCTTACATAGTATCTCCTTATATGATTTCTCTAGGTATTGTGATTAATATCCTGGAAATCAAACACTATAGGTGTATAGCAGGGCCAAGACTAGGGTGAAGCAAGTGGGATATTCTCAGGTATAAAATTTGAAGAGATACTCAAAATTCCTTAGTCATCAAGATAAATAATTTAATGCAATATTAAAAAAATTAAGTTAGAGCAAAAATCAATGATAGACCATATGTGAATTTTTGAATAAAGACAGGGCCAGTATTTCTGATTTTTACTTTGACCTCAGATTCTAATATGGCTCAGCACAATATTAGTGTATAGATAGTTTGGCTATTTCCATGTCTCTAAAACTCTAAAATTTCTGAATTATTTCTCCTAAATTTATGTTAAGGTAAATATTAGATTATACATTTATTATCTAGATTGATTAAATATTTTAATGATCTATTTTATTTTTTCAAATTCTGTAATGACTTGTAATAGGATCTGGTATTTTGGTGAATTTTGTACATGAAATGTGACCAAAAATGATTTCCAATTAACTAAAGTGCATACAATTCACCAATAAGAGTAGCAAATATATATATATATATATATATATATATATATATATATATATATTCTCCATTGATGGAATCCAATTTATTTTGTGACTTAAAATATGATATAAATCTTTATTTATAAACATAATTTTCAAAAGGATCACCATTAGTCAAAGATTATTCTAAGCATGGTTATAATCATAGAGAAATATTTATACCACCACAAAATGTAGACCTAAAATTCAAAAGTATTTGAGTACTTATAATAATTTTAAAAACTAGTTGACTTTATCCAACTCAGGATCAGAAAAGAATATCAATAATTTGTCAATAATTTATTTAGCATCCCAAGGATCATATTCATCAGAATATCAGACCCCCAATTATTACTTAGTAATTTTTTCTCATAATTGTTTTCCCAAAGATTTAGATATGTTTGTTTTCAGACTTGTGACAATGGAGTAAAAAGGAAATGATTTTTTTCTAGCAGCAGTGGAGAAAGATGGTAAGGAATCTGGATTTGAAGTCATGGAGATTTGGGTGTGTAGAATACTTATTAGTTGTATAAATAGGAAATCCTTTTGATGTAGATGCTATGATTTGAATGTGTTTGCTAACTTTTGTCAGGGCTAAACTGTGGCTAAAATACTCAGGATACTAATTTTTTCTTTTTGTTTTGTTTTTGCTTTGCTTTACTGGTTTTCTAGTCTACTCTTTCACTGAGGCAGTAGACTTTAATAATTCCAAATTTATGTAAACATTTCAGTTTCCATTTCCTACCAAAATCTTTTGTGTCCTATCATTGAACTGTCTTTAGAAACCTGGCTTCCCAGTTTCCAAGACTGGCAAATTTGAATATCCTTTGGAGATTTATTTCCACACATTATGAAGTTCCTGTGCTGGAAACTTCATCTTCAAATTCATATGTTAATGGTATTTGAAGTTGATGTCTTCAGGTGGCAATTAAGGTTAGGTGAAGTCATAAGGGTAGAATCCCCGTGATGCTATTAGTGGTTTTATAGAGGAAGAACAACCTAAGCTAGTACACTTGCTCTATGTCACCATATGAGATTCTTGGCTATGTTATGATGCAGTAAGAAAGTCCTCACCAGATGCCTGCACCATGCTCTTAACTTCCAGGCCCCCAGAATAATCAGATAAGCAAACCTCTATTATTTATAATTTATCTTATCTGGGGTATTTGCTTATAGAAACTGAAGACGTACTACAACAGTGGACATCAGGATTTACAACAAAAAATAGAAAACAATAACATCTATGTGGTGGTTATGAATCCTAATAAACTCACTTGTATAATAACCGTCATATTTCTTTATTTTATTTAAACTATTTTATATTTACTAATGAGTTCCTCATGCCCCTGAGGTATCCGTTAGTACCTCATTGACAACTCAATGTCATTTATTTTTAAGAACTCTCAGCTGGGTGTGGTGGCACAGGCTTGTAATCCCAGTACTTGGGAGGTTGAGATAGGATCGCAGGTTCCCAGCCAGCCTCGGCTACTTAGTGAGTCCCTCTGCAACTTAGTGAGACCCTATTTCAAAATAAAGAATAAAAAATAGGAGTGGGAATGTAACTCAGAGGTAGATGCTCCTGGGTTCAATCCTCAGGATTGCAAAAAACAAAAACTCTCTACAAAGAGTAGGGGAAACCAGCAATCTTATATTGAATAACAAAGTAGGCAAAAGGTTAAATTCAGGAAATAATTTGTATATTAATAAATCTAAGATCATTCAAAAGAAAACAATAGGTCAGTAGCCAGAAATTCTGAAGCTTTTAAGGAAAATGATAGAAGATTGATTTTAAAAATAAGTATGGATATGTGGGAAGTGAAAGAGAAATAATACTAGAGCAGGTGGTGGTAGTAGTGGTAGGCATGTGGGAAATTTAAAGCCTTTTTACATCAAAAAGGCAAATTAAAATTTAAAGTTTAAATAAAAGAGAAAGCACTGTTTGAAAAATACCACTGTAGGGTTTTCACAAATGCCAAAATTGGCAGCATTCTATATTATTTGATTTTCTCTTTCTACTTGTTCATGAGCAGAGAAAGGAAATTAATACTCATGACAAATTGCATGGAAGAAGTTAAAGTTTACTTGCAGAGAGACCGAAGACTAATTTAAAGTTCTTTTCTTTTCTCTCTTTCCTTTTTTTTAAAATTTTTGACATGTGCTTTTCTTTGCTTTGCTCTTAAAAAAATAAAAAAATTTAAAAAAAAGTTATATTGAAACAGATTGGTGTATTATTGTGCAATGAAGAGGTTCAAATAAGCTTATTGGAGAACAAGACTATTCAGTGACTGACTAGCAGAAGATACAGGTAATTAATGTGTTTTCTGTCACACAATTCCATATAAAGTATGTATATATATTGAGATCAGGATATATTTTAAGATATATTTATCTACTTTAATAATTTTAAAACTATCATCTTGTGGTCAAGTTTGCTAAAGTATTTTAAACTGCAAAATGGTATTATGAAAGCAAGATTCAGATATCACCCCCTATATCTCAGGGTAATTTTTTTCAATCTTAGTATGTACCTGTGGGTAGATGTGAAAATTTCAAACCCTTCCACTAAAATACCAGCAAGAGTTAGAATAACCTATAATATTTAGAATGAGTTTTCTAAAACAAAATCTGATTATAAGACTTTTCTTGTCAAGAACATGTTGGTAGTTCTTTACTTCCCAGTAGATAAAGTTAATACCTTTAACCTAGTCCTCTGTAATCAATCCCATTTCCTCCTCTTCTGCCTTTTTCTTGCTGTCCTACTTTTCTTAATCCATATATCAACTGTGATCATCTACTTATTCATTAAAGCCTGCTTTCTAAAGAGTTTTAGTAGGGTCCTGTGTGGGAATTCTGAGAGGTCTGGCTTCGAATTTGCATTTCTTGGGAGAGGATTTACATCTTTCAGAGATTCTAGGTTCTTGTGAACCAATTGGATAGTGTGCATTTGAATTGCTAACTTTTGTCAGGGCTGAACTGTGGCTAAAATCCTCAGGATACTAATTTTTTCTTTTTGTTTTGTTTTTGCTTTGCTTTACTGGTTTTCTAGCCCACTCTTTCACTGAGGTAGTAGACTTTAATAATTCCAAATTTATGTAAAGACCAAAATCTTTTGTGTCCTATCATTGAACTGTCTTTAGAAACCTGGCTTCCCAGTTTCCAAGACTGGCAAATTTGCATATCCTTTGGAAATTGATCTCCATACCCTGCCCATTCCTTTCATAAATGAGCTCAGCTATACATTGGAAAGAATATTTGTTTTATTTGGCCAAAATTCATGTGTTTTTAAAGGGAGTTGAGTCATTTTTTTTTTCTTGTTTTCAAAACAAAATCAAAATATGCTTATCTTCAGAATAGAGTATGCTTGTCTTCAGAATAGAGTATGCTTTTCTGGCATATTTCCAAAACTGGAAAGCACAATCATTATAAAAGAGAGTTAAGGGTGAATAACTCTTCTCCTGCAATTGAATATATTCTGGACCAATGCCACTTTTATATAGAAGCAGTAGGTTTTAGCACATGTTACTTAAAGTGTGTACTTAGAAATATGAATTTGTAATGCTCTTGTTCAGTCTCCTCTAGTGGAATATTCTACAGTGATGGAAATATCTATCTTGCCCAATATGGTACCCGTTGTTCCAAGTGAGTACTGTGCATTTGAAATGTGGCTCATGTGTCTGAGTTTTTAATTTTATTTAATTTCAATTTTAATAGTTGTATGAGGCTGTTACTACCATATGAAGAGTACATTTCTAGACATTAATTTTCAGAAGCTGATCCAGTAGATGAGAAACTCAATTTTTTGATTTGTGGGGTATGGACAGAAATGAGAAAGAAAACACAGTCAATAGCCAGGCATGGTGGCACACGCTTGTAACCCTAGCACTTGGGAGGCTGAGACAGGAGGAGCTAGGTTCATGGCCAGCCTCAGCTTACTTAGCAAGGCCCTCTGCAACTTAGTGAGGCCCTGTTTCAAAATAAAGAATAAAAAATAGCGCTTGTAATCTCAGCATTCGGGAGGCCGAGACCGGAGGATCCGGGTTCGCGGCCAGCCTCAGCTACCTAGTGAGGCACTCCGCAACTTAGTGAGACTTGGTTTCAAAATAAAGAATAAAAAATAGGGCTGGGGGTATAGCTCAGAGGTAGAATGCCCCTGAGTTCAATCCCCAGTACTGAAAAATAAATAAATAAATAAAAAGAATAAAAAATAGGACTGTGGATGTAGCTCGGAGGTAGAATGCCCCTGCGTTCAAGTTCAATCTCCAGTTCTGAAAAAAAAAAAACCCCAAAAAAAAAACAAACAAAAAAAAACCCCCACAGTCAATAATATTAATACAAATATACAAGAACTATGTATGGGGCTATAGTGGGAGAGAGAAGCTTTATATAAATTGTCCCGATTGGGAAAATAAAAAATTGACTACAGGACTACAGAAAGTTGTTTTCAATAGTTCTCAGATGTTAATGTGATAGGAAGCACCTGGGGAACTTTAGCACCCGTGTCTGGGCCTCACATCCAGAGTTTCTGATTCATTAGGTTTGAGGTAGGATTTAAGAATTTGTTTATTTAACAAGTTCTTTGGTGATGTTGATTTTGCTGGTCCGTGGACAATACATTGAAAATCACTGGTCCAATTGTTGCTAGTTCTTCTGTGAAGGTCACTTACTGAAGAGTAACAGCTCTGACCTTAGCCTGCCCACCTGCTTTGTCTGTCCATACATTTGTGTCATCTGGAAGGTGATGGTTAGACTTCCTTAGGAAATGATTCAAAACTTAGTCCTGAGACCAGATCTTCTTGTTATTTTGAACAGACATGATCCCTGTACTTTTGGGCCTACACATTTATCTAAACTAATTTGTATAATTAGTAAGCTAATACTTATTACATTATGATGAATTACTCATGATAATCAAATAATTCCATGTAGTTGGTACTATTATCTATGATCTATTACCTATTATCTATCCTCCTAAGCCTGATGATTTTTTCCACTTCTTTTATGACAAAGATGTCCTTATTTTAGTTTTAGGACTAGATCTTAAATTGCTTTAGACTCTAAATAAATTGTGATAATCTCATTCTCCTTTCCGATGATTGGTTAAGGAGTAGACATCTATTCAGTATAGTAAAGGAATGTTTACCTTATTCTAAGGCAGAGACACCAAACCAAATGCTCTTTTCCTTCTGAATTGGGCCAGTTGTGCATTTGGTTGTGATAAGTGGAACTACCACATCTCATCATCCTGCTACTGGCTATTCCTCAGGGGAGTGTAGACTCCAGAGACTAGCCAGAAAGAGAAAGCAGAACACCAACACCTGCAGCCCATCCACCTCCTGATGTCTTCTTACGTGAAATAATAACATTCCAATATTAGAATGGCAATCATTAAGAACACAAAGAGCAAATGCTGGTGAAAGTGTGGAGAAGTGGGAACCCTAATACATTGTTATTGGGGTTGCAAATTAGTGCAACCACTTTGGAAAACAGTATGGAGGATCCTCAGAAGAATGAGAATGAACCAACCATATGACCCACCAATACCACTTCGAAAAGAATGAAAAGAAACTACCAGACTTTCATGCATATCTATACTTAGAGCTGCACAATTTACAATTGCCAAACTATGGAACCAGCCAAGATGTTCATCAACAGATGAATGGATTACAAAACTATGGGATATGTACACAATGGAATTTTACTCAGCCATAAAGAAGAGCAAAATTATGCATTTGCAGGGAAATGGATGGAACTGGAGAACATCATGCTAAGTGAGATTAGTCAGCTATAAAAAGTAAAAAGTCAGATGTTCTTCCTAATACGTGGAGGCTAGGGAGAAAAAGGGACATTGGAGGGACTCTAGATAAAGGAGGAGAAAGCTTAAATGAGTAAAATAGGTGAGCTAACTGAGGGAGATGAGAGGGCGGATGAAGGAAACATCCTAATGCACATGATGTACATTCACAAACACATCAAAGTCAATCACTAAGCCTAACATGAGAAGGAGGGAAGGGTTGGCGAATGGGTTGGAATCGGGGAAGGGCTAAATGAATGATGTGTGCATGTACGCCTCTATCATCCTGTACCTCCTAAGATATATAATTACAATGCACCAATAAAAAATAAAATAAAGACATACAAAAGAAAAACATTTCTTATAATTTAAGTTAGTGTTGGTTGATGTGTTTTGTTATATAAGGCAGAAACCTTTTAATTGCTACCTTCAGGGTGTGAAAATGAGGATTTTTTTTTTTTTATCACAGAGGTAAATAGCATCCTTTGCTCTTCCTGAAGCTATCAATTGAACAAGGCCAGGCATTAATTCAAGAAATCCCCTCTTTAGTACTTCTGTTGGTGTTAGTAACATGAAGTGATGTTTCCTAATGACAGAAGACAAAGGGCTAAGGGACCTATTAAGGAATTTCTCTGGTCACCTTGTTTACCAACTGAACTGTGAACTCTTTGAAGATAAATACTTTTGTTTTATGTCTAGTGAAACTTTTGGCAAATAGTAATTTCACAATCAACTTTGAAAATTATATATAGATAAACAAAGCAGCTCTTTTTCTTTAGCATCAAGATAGATGCTTTAAGACATATTACTCACTTATATGAATTCAACTTTTCTTTGTTTATGGAATGAGACCAAAATTTAACCCATAATATTTATTGATTTTTCAAGGACACATAGAAATTTTAGGGATATTTCTTCCCCTAGGTGGCTGAGCTGATAAGCTACATCTACTTTTTTTTTTTTTTCCACAATGACTTGTTTGTAGAGCAAAATGGCAACAGACATGACCTATTTCCTTTTTTCCCCCTAATCAGATCAAATAACAAAGTAAAATAGATGACAATAGAAACAATACCATGGCTATAACCTCTAGTTATATTTTTCAAATAAAAGAAAGACTTCCAATGTGTCCTTTGGCATGATATAACACTAACCTTTAAAATGTCCTTTTTCTTTTCTTTGACATTCTGTAGCCCAGCAAAAAATAAATGTGACTTGATGACATGTAATGGTTTGTGAGCGATTGGGCAATGGCAACCTGGCCACTGGCTGACCTGTCTCCTGTGTTGTACGCAGTAGCATTGACTTTCACATGGCAGATAAGTCATTTAATCAGCACAGGCTTTTCAAAGTATTTGTACAAAGCTGTAAAAGCAGGAAATTATCTGTTCCTCAAATGTCTTGTCCAAGTTATACATATCTGTACTTTTCTTAGCCATACTTTTCTTATCCCTTTGTATCAAACTCTTATCATATAATGAAATGCTTCTCAAACTTAAGTCTTCATTTATAATATTGGCTGGTAAACAAAAAATAGAGAGTAATACTGCATTCAGAATATTTCACAGTATAATCTATTTTATTTAAAATTACCATGTGATTGAAAAGTATTCTCCAAATATAGTTGAATATGAGGAAGACAAACCATGCTACTTTTTGGACATCTTAAATTTTTAGGAAAATTTAAAAAATTATCCACCTTTTTAATTCAATCACTTGATTTTTTTTTTTTTTTCCTGCTTAGTGAAAACCTGTCAAGCCGGTCATTTCTCATTTCCAGTCATGTTCTTCCATCGAGCCATTATGTTTGGAATTCATTTTTCTTGTGTGTGTGCAGTATTGGGGGTTGGACCCAGGGACATTCTACCTCTGAGCTATTCTCTCAGTCCTATTTTTATTTATTTATTTATTTATTGAAACAGGGTCTTGCTACGTTGTGGAGGGCCTCACTAAATTGCTGAGGCTGGCTGAGAATCTGTGATCCTGGTGTCTCAGTCTCCCAAGTACTAGGATTACAGGCCAGTACCACCACACACAGACTTGGTGTGTTTTCCTTCAGATCTCACCCTGTTACCAGTCCCTCTCTGCACATATTAGTGACATCGGTAGTAATATGTACAAACATAACATTTGGATTGTTTCCTTTATCAGCTCTTCTTTTTCTCCTCCATGCATACCTCCCCATAACCTCTACCACTATTCTACTGGTCTGTTCCCTCTACTATCTAAAGTCCCTTTTGTTATGATCAGAATTCTTTAAAGCTCATTCCTGGGTCCCCTCTCCTTTTACTGTATACTTCCTTAAATATGGAAATCCTCGGATTCAATTTCCATTTATATGCTAAGGACTACCAAATTTCCATAACCTATGTATTCTAGATGTGTATATTCATCGGCCTAGTTGAATATTTCATAAGCATTTCAAACTCAGCATGTTCAAAATTTAATTCATGTCATCCTTCTCCAAACCAAGTATCTTTTCAGTGATTGGCAGCAAAATCCATGCATGTCAACAAAGAAAACATTTAGTTATCAGCCTTAAAATCCCCATCCTTCATATTTCACATTTCAAATACCAATCAATTTTAAGTGCATAACATTTAAAAAACACTTTTATTGATACAATTAGTGTATCATGCAATTTATTTATTTAAACTACACAATGCAATGCTCCTTAGTGTACTTGCAGGTGATTCTAGAATATTTTGGTTCACTGACAAAAAAGCCCTCTTCTTGTTAGTCTTATTCACCATCTTCTCAGCCATAGGCAACTACTAATTTGTCTTTTTTTTTTTTTTGGTCTCTTTTTGGACATTTTATATAAATGGATGTGATCTTTTATGATTTTGATTTAACATATTTTGTAGCATGTGTCATTTTTATTTCTTTTAATGCCAAAAATATTCCACGAATAAATATACACTTCATTAATCAGTTGATGACCATTTTTACTGTTTTAACTTTGAGGCTATTATAAATAAGGCTTCTATGAACATCGATGTACAAGTATTTGTTTGGGACAAACAAAGTATTTGTCATTAGGTAACTCTATGATTCATATTTTGAGGAACTACCCAACTATTTTCTAATGAAGTTGGACCATTTTACATTCCCAATAGAAGTGCATAAGAGGTTCTATTTCTCCATATTCTTCCTCATACTCACAATAAAAAAAAAAACCAAAAACTCTAGTCATCCTAGTAGGTTTGAAGTAGTATTTGCAGTTTCCTAATGGAAACATCTTTTTGTGTGTTTATTAACAATTCATGTATCTTCTTTGTAAATATGTATATTCAGATCCCTTGTCACTTTTTAAATTGGGTTATTTTATTATTGAATTATAGATATTCTTACATATTTTGGATAAAATTCCATTACAAGATACATGATTTGCAAAGATTTCTACCCATTTTGTGGGTTGTCTTTTCATTTTCTTAATGGCATCATTTTTGCCACATGTTTTTAATTTTGCTAAAGTCTATTTTACTTTTTCTTTTGTCACTTGTATTTTGGTGTCATAGCTAAGAAACCACTAATGGATGTCATAAACATTACTCCTATGTTTTCTTTTATATTTTATTGTTTTAGCTTTTACACTTTGATCTGTGATCCATTTTGAGGTAGTCTTGTGTATAGTGTGAACTGGGAGTCCGATTTCATTCTTTTCATGAAGATACTTGATTGTCTCAGCACCTTTTATAGAAAGATTATTTTTCCCTTACTGAATTATATTGACACCTTTTTCTAGAATCAGTTGACTTATAGTCATTTTACTTCTGAGCTTTCAATTCTGTTCCTTTAGTCTATGCGCCTGTCCTTGCAAAAGTACTGCCATATCTCGATTATTATTGTGGTTTTATGGTTAGTTTTGGAATAAGAAAATGTGACTCTTGCAACTTTGTTCTTTTTCAAGACTATTTTGGCCATTTGGAGTCCCTTGTATTTAGACATACATTATAGTATCAGCTTGCCAATTTCCTAAAACAGCTAGCTGGAAATTTGATAGGAATAGCATTGAATCTATAGATCACTTTGGAAAGTATCGCAATCTTAAGAATATTATCTCTCCTGATGAATGATAATAGGATATCTTCTTTCAACAATATTTTACAGTTTTAAATATACAAGTCTTGAATTCCTTTTGTTAACTTTACATCTAAGTATTTTTATGCTTTTTAAATAGAATTATTTTCTCATTTTTATTTTCCTAATTTTCCTTGCTAGCTTACAGAAATATAGATTTTTGGTATAGATCTTACTTTTATCTTGCAACCTTACTGAAGGCTTGAGATTTGAAACTTTTTATATATCTGTAGTCTCTCTCTAGTTGATCTTTGAATTCTAAATATCCCCTTCCTTGATTTTTCAGGAACTTATAGATTATTATTTATTCTTTCTGCTGTATTAGTAATCTTCTCTCTCTACAGTATATATTTAATCTTTCTTCAACTGGATATTCTACGACAATATTGAACTCTCAACTCTACTTTTGTGTTTCTTTAAATCACCACTCTTAATTCAACTTTGCCTCCTCTAGTCCTGTATATTCTGGCAGCTTTAACATTTTTAAAATGACTTTTGATCATAGTCTCTAATTAAAATCTTTAACAACACCGCACTGTTCATGAAATAGAGATTAAAATTATGTTAATCTTTTAAGAGTCCTTCATAGTTTAGCAGGGTCTGTAGCTCCAGGCTCATATTACACTCCGACTGCTGTGCTTTACTCTTTGATAACTAGTTACACTTGTTTCTCTTCAGATTCTGGATCACACTATCCTCTCTCCACAGACAGGCCCTGAACAGATGGTGCCCTTTGCCCAGAACACTCTTCCCTCTTCCCTCAGCTGGATAAGGCCACATCATCCTTCAGATCTTGGAGAAGGTCTCTCTACTGACAATTTTCCTTAGTTCTAACCTTCATCATTCCACATAAGTTTTTCGTAAGTTTTATTTAAAGTTGAGCACTTATTGGCTTCAGTATTAAAAGATGGTATCTTTTAAACACAATAACAAAAGCTAGTGATTATGTCTATTTTGCTCCAATATACATTCATGCCTGGCATCTAGAAATGTAACCAATGTGTGCTAAATGATTAAATCCTTATTGTAGATTTTGGCAGGTAGTTTATATCTAGAGCACCTTGTTCCCCATGGTTATTATAGACACGAATGGGCATAGATGCTATTTTGCCTCCTTAAGCCCTAAAGATGACAGTATTGTTCTGCCCCATTAGAGGATCATAATCAAGCATTTTAAGGTTCAGGAACTTACAATTGTGACTATCAAGTGTATTCTTAAAAACATTCTCTTTTGTCTCAAGAAGATATCTTATTATTCATACCAGTTTTATATTTAGCAATCATCTTCTTTTAACAGAGTCACTAATGAGAATGTCACCTACAAAATAGCAAAGTTCTTAGGAACTCTATGAGTTTTTTAGGGATTAGACTCCTGAGTCCCTAAGAAAATGATTCACTGATTAGAGCTTCAGGTCTCTAATCAGTGAAATAGCTATCTTTATTGATGTAAGTAAAATTCCTAATCCGTAAGAATATTTGTTTCTCTCTTGTGAGTCCGCCTCTTTCTCATAATCTCTACCCCTGAGGGTTTTCAACCTGATATATACGCGTTAAACTAATCTATAATTGCTTGAACCAGTAGTCTTCAAAATGGAATGCAAGCATATAAGGAGTCACAGGGTAATCCATTGAAGTCCACAAAGAAAACATTAGAACTTTATAGCTACTTTTACTTAACAAAGAAGACAATTTTTTATATCATTAATGAGATTGATGGTGGCTGTCGTAGTTTGTGTCATTAAAATTGAAAGTTACAGTACTTGGTTTCCATACAACCAACAACTTCACAAAATGAACAAGTTTCCTTAAACTTCCTGCAAAGTAGCCTTAGATAAAAAATAACTACTGGAGCTTAGACTTCAGCTTTTTGTCAGACATGTATTAAGAACAAAAACATTCCAATCTAATCATATTGTTGCCTACCACCTGGAATTTAGTTTTTAAAATAATCATATTTAATTAGACCCTTCTTGGGGGGGTGATTTAGATGACATTTCTTTTTTTTTTTTCTTCAAAGAAAGAAACATATGCCAAGGAGAAAGCATTTAGAAGAGAGATATTTGAGAAAGTTTTGTTGCAAATATACTACTCATAAAAATGCATATTGCTATTCACATAAAAACATCCAGAAACCATTTCCTAACCAGTTCCTAGGAACAACCACTGAAGGACTACAAAAGATTGTTGTAAGGCCTAATTGCAATAAAATCTTACCCTAATTACATGTGGATTGAGAAATGTGTCATGATTATTAATGTAGCCAGTGATGCAATCAATTGTATCAAAGTGTTTTCAGGGATTTTATTTTTAGCAAAAATGGTAATGACACTTCTTAAGACCAAGTACTAAAGTGCATTTTACTTAAGAACTTTGAATGCTATAACAAAAATCCTGAAGCACTTATAGTAAGTTTTTTGTATACTTGCAAATAAGTGACTTATAAAAAATATTTGCCTCTATTTTGATAGAATGCCCCTGAGTTCAATCCCCAGTACCGCAAAAAAAAAAAAAAAAAAAAAAAAAAAAAAAAAAAAAAAAATATTTGCCTCTATTTTGAATTATATGCTGTGTATATTTTAAAATGTGTGCAATATGCTAACACAAGAGTATGTGAAGATAATTCTAAAAACATAGTTCCATAAAACTGAAAAGACACACTCAATTTCTTTCCTGATACAGATTAGTGTTTAGAAAAGTTTGGAGAACCCTAGAAACAGCTGTAGTAAAGCAACTCTTAATTACATAGATCTGGGAAAGCAAATGTATTCTCTTATTCATTTTTTTCTAACATATTCTTTGACTCTTCACCTTTGGCCTCTAGTTTTATTCTCCTTGAATCTTTAATAATCCTGGCTTGCTTTCTTCTTAACTTCCACACTTGGTTGTTCCTTCCATCCTTTTTAGCAATATCTCATTGTCACTCAAGTTCGAAAAGTGTTTTCATACCCTTTCATGCTCTTCCCTAGCTGGAGAGCAGCTCTTAGCCAGAAAGTATATAATTGGCTAATCCCTCAGGCCATATGGCACATACCTGCAGGTCACTGGAACCCATCCCCTTGGGGTCCAATACTCCTGAGGATCTAGTTGAACTAATTTCTCTTCACCTTCTGGAAAGACTGCTTTTAAACAGCTCAGATTGTCAGGTAATCTTTGCATTAGTAAATAAAATGAATTCACGCAACTGCATCAAAGTCAATCCCCTTAGGTAATGGCAGCAAATACAGCCAGGTACCGGTAAAATGTCAAAATCTCTCCCATATTTTGAAAGAGGTTTGCAGCTTGATTCCTAAGGTATTTATGTTTTCAAAATTAAGTGTTGCAAACTGATTTTACAGAGGAAAACTTGTCTTTATAGTTTGCATTTTATTTGTGGTTTAAAAGGTATAGGGGAGCATTAATTAAAAAATAACTGAATGAATGCTTTTACAACATACATAAGCTCTATCTGAAATAATCATTTAAATGCTTTAAAAAAAAGAATCAAGAGGAAAAGAATGCTTCCTTTGTCTTTTTCTCCTTTCTGGTGACCTATTATTCAGCAGAAATGAGGAACAGTGGTCCAAGAAATTGGAGGGCAGTTTGTAGCAGTAAGTCAAGGACCTATTGAAGGGGGCACCAGCCTAGCTAGTGGGAAATCACTGAAAGGTCTGGGGTTCTATCAGGAAAATGTTCCAGCTACAGTCTTTAAAGAAAGTCCAACATCTGAAGTTGAGACACATCCTCAAAATCCTAAAGAAATAAAGGGTAGAGGAGTTAAAAGACTGATATGATTAATTATGCTGAATAATGTTCTTAGCTCAAGCTATCTTTTAGGGTTTTTCTTCCACATGTGTTATGACTTTTAAAGGGGTGTCTAGGTCTCTTATATATCTTGTAACTGGATGAACATAAAAATTTAGGCAATCATTTGGCTGCTTTATTCTTATGATGCCCAAACTCAGTTTATTTTTTTTAAATCCATGTCCTAATGGAATATTTTATATTTCTAGGATTGATTGCCATCATGTTCACATAACTCTCTATTAGCACATTCTCACAAATATTTATAGTCAATATATCTTTGTGTCTGATTTCCCAAAGTTATCCAAATTTTAAAAAAGTGTGTTTCCATTCACCTTGTAAGTCATTAGATAATGGCCACTGCTGTAGGTAAGATTTTTGACACAGAAAAGTCCAAAGGTCTGATCTCATAAAGCAACCTCCTTCTTTCTATCTTTTCCTTTAAGCTACTAACTTAAAAAATATGTTGAGGTTGTTGGCAGTTTATTATATCCAGAAGGAAACTTGACTTACTTTTTTAGAGGTGAAAAAAAATCTGAAAGTGCAGAAAACTCAAAATAGCATTTACCTTTAAGATAAGTGAAATATATTCAAATTTAAAGCATAGTTACCCTTTTGATTAGTAACTTACAGTCTATAAAACATGTGGTACTGCTTAGTGAAAAGGTGCCGCTTGAAAAACAACGAGAGCTATGAGGGAGTGTGGTGTGAAAATTATAACTTACTTTTAAATGTCTTTTAATGCCAATTTAACCATTTGAGGAAAAAAAAAAGTCTTGGTATTTTCACTATAAAAGTTTCCAATTAACTAGAAAGTTTTTTTTTTTTTTTCCTCATAGCACCATACAGAATCTAAATAAGATTACTTTAAATCATTAGATTGGTTCACATGAATGTAAGGCCAGAAGCATAAACTAGAACTGTATTATTTTGTCACCATACTCCCATAGGTCATCAAATTAAAGAAGCAAAAATATAAAATTATCATCAGTTCTGTTCTGGGTTTTAGAACAAAGAATCATGATCAGCAGATTTTCCATTATTAGTGGACAACGAAATCAGATTAGAGAGGGAGAGAAATGCATTTAGATGTACCTATTTCTTTTCTTGTGTATTCCAGTCTAAGAAATTGTCCTTCAGATAGTTTTCTTTGAAGTGTTGTCTCATATTAAATGAAGAGAGAAGGAGCTTGGGAATCTGAGACAAGGAGATCACATGTTTGAGGCTAGCCTCAGCAACTTAGTGAGGCTAACCTCTTAGCAATTTAGGAGACTCTGTTTCAAAATAAAAAAAAAAAAAAATAGAAAAAGGGCTTAGTCTCCAGTACCAAAAAATGAAAAAAAAATTACTAGAGTAGGGACTTAGATGAGGTAGGGAGATTTGTGGGTTACATAACTAGGTTATAAGCAAAGCAACAGCTCAATATAGATAAATTTTGGGAACAGTCACTAGCAAACTCTAGGACTATAGAATTTAGAGAATTATGTGTGGAGGTCCTAGGCGCAGTTTGGGCCCAGAATCTCTGTTACATTTGTGAATTGGCTGAGTATTTATTGAATGAACTTGCATCTGTCACGTGATGTGAGAGTTTGAAGGGCTAAGGAATACTTGATGAGGCTTCTGAGTCCTCTATGCTGTTGGGTCACCTGTGTTCCCCACGACCTTCTTCACTGTCACGTTTGGCCACAAGATGGATGAAGTTTCCCTGGGCCTTCCAGAGGAGGTTGCGATTGTCTAGGGAATAGAATATTCTTCCTTAAGAAAGTATAAGTGATTTCAGTTTGAATTGTAAATTCAACTACATTCTTTTCTACTTAAGAAAAGATGTATAACTTCAATTTCAATCCAGTTTTACTTTTTATATTTATTTTTCATAATTTATTGGTGCATTGTAATTATACATCCTGGTGAGGTTCCATGTGTTCAAAACATACATGCACATAGGGTGGAATGTGGACATTTTACATTCTTTGGGGGAAAAATTACTACTTTTATAATTTAACTAAATAGTATTTGAGTTTGGGTTGGTTTAAGTTCTGCAGAGAGTATCTGATAACTGGCGACTATTGGTGTTATTGAAAGTGGGAGAGTGCTTCAGAAAACTTAAGAGGGTTAGTAGAAATATATTAAAAAGATAATGTAAGCAAGGGATTTAGATATGAATGCAATGGATCCTGCTGGAAGCCCGTTTTCCCAGTGGAGTTTTTTGGTAAGGTTGGGCACCTCTTTCTAATTGGAATGTTATCCAATGTCAGGAATGTGGGCCTCTCAACCAGGTAATATGGGATTTATGTTCATCTTTCATCTATGAGATTTGCTGCCTTCCATGAGAAAGTAGTTTCCAATTAGTAAATATGGCTAAGGGCTCAAGTCTCACAACTTCTGCTGGCTTCTTTTAGTTTTCCCCTTTATATCTAATTTATTTCCATGTGCAATTATTGGGCATCATAGTTCAGGTTCTGGGTGCTATTTAGGCCCCCCCTTTTTTGGTACTGGGGATTGCACTCACGGGCATTCTACCTCTGAGCTATACCCCCAGCTCTACTTTTTATTCTTTATTTTGACACAGGGTCTCACTAAGTTGCGGAGGGCCTCACTAGGTAGCTGAGGCTGGCCGTGAACCTAGATCCTTCGGTCTCAGCCTCCCATATGCTGGGATTACAAGTGTGCGCCACCATGCCCAATTTATTTAGCCCTTTTTAAAGTGACATTTTACTTTCATTTTTATTTTCCTATGGCAAAATAAAATGAACTGATCCATATTTTGTGAATGGCCTTAATATTTTGGAAGACAAAGCAGTGATTTGTTTTTATGTTGAGTCACAGCATCAGATTGGATGGCACAAAAGATAAAATTTAGATAAAGCAACCAGATGTGATTCAAGGTAGGCGGGGGAGTAGGTGAAGAAGTTAGTTATGGATACGCATGGGTATATGTAGGGCAAATGAGAGATACTTGCTTTCCGAAACAGGCAATATTGGTAATATAAGTTAGATACAATTTTTTAGGTTAAGATATAGTTTAAGAGATTTTATTTTTAAAGAATGGCACTATTTCCAGCACTGCCAAATGTATCTTATTTATAGGGACAGTGGTTTAGGAGAAAGATTCAGATAGCGAGAATGGAGAAAAGTGGCTAAATTCTAGCAATATCTTAGAGATACCAGATAGAGCATGTGGTGGTATTTGGATATGAAGAATACGAAGGTAGGATAAATCATGCTATATTGTTTTAATAGGCCACCAGATACTTAGAATTATAAATGTCAATATAAGAAGTGGGACATTTTTATAGCAAACCTTGTTGAAAACTAAAATTTTTAAATTGTGTGCAAACTATTATTTAAAAATGTGTGTACATGTGGACAAAGACACTGGATAAATTAATAAAGAGAATTTTTTTCTCATTGCTGTAAGTGATGCCCTTAGAATTCCTTCACTGTATTCTGAAGTGGTTTTCAAAAAATAACAATTGCTGTCAGTTACCAAATATTTTCAACTAAACATAAACCACTGGACCCCAAATACTACTTTATTAACTTGAATTATAAATTTAATCAAATAAAATAAATACAAGAAAATTGATGAATGTATATGATTAAACTTATTAGTGAATTAAAAACAAAACAAAACTTCTAGCCAGGCATGGTAGCACATACCTGTAATCCCAGTATTTGGGAGGCTAAAACAGGAGGAATTCAGATTAGAGGCCAGCTTAGCAATTTCACTAGACCCTGTTTCAAAATAAAAAAAATAGGGCTGGTGGTGTTCCTCAGAGATAAATGACTAGGGTTCAATCCCCAATACACCAACAAAACAAATAGCAACAACAGAAACAACAAACCTAAGTCAAAGACCTTGCTCTTGTTCTGTATCTTTGACAGCTGTATAAGATAAATATTATTGTATGTGAAGCAATATTGAATTGTGCTATTTGTTATTCGAGCATCTTGTCATTTTGAACAAGAAAATTAGACCCTCAGGACCATGATCTCTCTCTCTGTGAAATGGAGATAAAGCATCATATATCTCAATGATTTAGAAAGGATTAAATGCAGCTACCATTTAGGCTGTGCAAAATAATGGTTTTCCCACATAGGTTAGTAGCATTTTCCTTTTATCTTTTTTTTTTTTTTTTAAGATAAACCTCTATTGAGTAAATAAATATTTGTAGAGCATGGCCTTACAGATAATACAGAGAACTTCAGATTTGTTCTAGGAATTTACACACACACACACACACACACACACACACACACACACACACACAATTTCCCTTGGGCTTATGACAAAAAGGAGGGCACAGTTATCAAACCAGATTACTTGTAAATGTTAATAGGAACTCAGTGCCTGCGTACATTGTCTAATGCCTGTTCTTAGAAAGGTTCCCTTTTTTATGAGCCCAGATTTCACATTTCTGAATGTCTACCATAAGATGTTTTAATATATAGGAATTGAGATACAATCAACAAACTTGATATGTTTCTCAGGAGAAGACTAAAGAATGCAAGAAACATTCCACACTTTTTAAAGCTAATTTCTTTCTTGAACCCCTCTGGACCCTTCATTCGTAATATGACAGGAATACTCCTCTCTGGGCAAGACCACGTGATCACCTAGGTTAAGTCTGAGGTCGTAATTGACCAGTGGCATTTACTCTTCAAGCTAGCAACTTTCCATTCTGATGTCAAGCTGTCACCTGCCTGTGGTATACAGTTAGCCAATCTATGGTGGTCTCTTTCTGCTCTTCTGGCATTTCTGGAAGCATGGTCCAGTGTTTCTATTCTCAAGACCACTAGCCTTATCTGTTTTTCCCTTTGTAGTCCAGTGATAGTGAAATGATGGTGGGGGTAGGGAGAGGTGTGTGTGTGTGGGGAGGGGGATTGTGTGGCTAGAAAGGAAGAAGTGCACTTTCCCCTGCTTGTGACCAAGATTATCTCTTTGTAACCCTGATACATGTCTGCAGGTTAGCTAAGGCAGCTTTGCTGCAGGCTTCTTGGTCAATTCAGATCTGCTCTCTCAGTCTCCTTGTTCACCTAGGATCAGCAGCTACCTAAGGAGAAACCCAGTGTACAAAACAATCATTTAAGCAGATCTAAAATCACACTGGCTAAAGTCTCAGAATAACCTGGGAGATTTGACTTTCAAGCTCACAAGTATCTTAGAGAGCAACATATATATATATGTTAAATATTGTTTTCAACATATATATATATATTAAATAATGTTTTCAATTCTATCCCCTAGCATAGTACACATAGCATTGCTAAATAAGCATCTCATATGCCCAAATATAAAGTGAGGTCCTCCATTTAATAGAAATCTTAAGCCAAGCATGGTGACACATGCCTGTAATCCCAGCTGCTTGGAAGGCTAAGGTAGAAGGATCACAAGTTCAAGGCCAGGCTGGGTAACTTAGTGAGACCCTATCTCAAAATAAAAAGGGCTGGAGGTATAGCTAAATGGTTAGTGCTTGCCTAGCATGTTCAAGGCCCTGGGCTCCATCTCTAGCACCACAAGGAAACAAAAGACCAAAACAAAACAGAACAAAAACACCAAATTATAAAATGATCATCTATAATTAAGTTTTAGGAAATTTCTCATATTGCATTTTTTGAAACAAGATGGTCTATTTATAAAAAATATTAGCATACAACTATTCTAGTCGATGCTTATTTTTTGCTGCATAGAAAGATCATTTAACAGGAAAAAAAACCTAGAAAAAGAAGCAAATAAATTTAACAGATATTATATTTGGATATATGATCTCAGGGTTGCAAATATGGAATGGCATGGTAATCTAATTTTTTAAAGGTCACTGGAAAAAATGAAATTCTATTTGTTTTATTTTTGAGATCATAACTATAAAAAATGAACCCCCCCAAAAACAAAACAAAACCCTAATATTATAAAATTTGGTATTTGTGATGAAATTTCCCCCAGACATTAAAGATGGCAAATTAGTCAGCTATCACTGTGATAATACTGCATCAAAATTTATACCTCAATGGCAAACAACACCAAGCATTTATTTTTCTCATTGGCATGCCTGTGGTTTGGCTAAGGCAGCTTTGTTGCAGGCTTCCGGTTCAATTCAGGTCTGCTTTGTCTGTCTCCTTGTTCACCTAGGATCAGCAGCTACCTAAGGAGAAACTCAGCTCACAAACTAACCCTTCAAGCAGGTCTAAAAACTCCCCTCCCTCAGGCCCACTCACATTCTATTGACCAGTGCAAGTCATGTATGGAGCCTGGAGTTGATGGAGTGATGGAGAGGCCAGGGCCATGAAAACAGAAGGGGGCAGGGGCAAGCAGGAATAGTCATAAACACATAATATGAATGCTTATTTCCCTTAAATCATTTCAGCTGGAAGTTAAGATGACCATGAGGACAAAGAAACAGGAAAGCATGAATTTTTTAATAAAGTCATGTCATGAAAGATGAGAACAATTTTACATTAAAACCAACATATTTAATATACTATATAGATTTTACATGTATATATGTGTGAAATGATTTAAAAGTTCAAAAGTTAGCCAGGTGTGGTAGCTCATGCATGTAGTCCTAGTACTTGGGAGCCAGAGACGGGAGGATCGCAGGGTTGAAGCCAGCCTCAACAACTTAGTGAGGTCTTGTTTCCAAATAAAAAATAAGGTAGGTCTGAAGGTGTAGCTCAGCGGTAGGATGCCACTGGGTTAAATCCCCAGCACCACACACACACACACACACACACACATAGATACACACAAAGTTCAAAACTTAATATACACATCTTTGACAATTTTCTCAGCATGTCTAATTAAAATGTCATACTGGTCAACTTCCAAAGTTTAGTGTGGAATTGAATTATTATGTGACATTCCAGAATGGTGCTCCAAGTCAGTAGCAATAGCATTGTACAGTTACTCAGGACCCTTGGCTGATGGAGGCTTTGCTGACTTCCAGATGTTATAGTTTTCCACATTCAAGTTAGCTAGAAGGCCTGGGAATGGCGCACATCACTTAGAACTCCAATCCGTGGAAACAACTAGTATCCAAGGGGCCTGGGCAATGGAGTCTAGCAGTGAACCTAGGAAAAGAGAGAGGAGCTTTATGAATACGTTAGCAATCTCTAAAAATTGCTAAAAGTCAACAAATTCAAGTTGCGAAAAAAAATTGAGGGGGCTATTCTAATTGGAAATATGGTAGAATAACTTTTTAGCATGCATTGCATTGCTTTATATTTAGGTATATAGTATTTGTTAAATATTTTAAAACTATAATTTTATTAAAGGAAAAATCAAATCACTACCAATTAATTTCTTTGACAACAATCATCAAAGAAAAAATTTAAAAAATCATGAAGTTCAGGTTCAGCAAGAAAATCTAAACTTTTGAAATTATAATGCTTTGAATATGCTATATTATGGTAAAGGCTTGTTGAATAGATTCGATTTCAGTAATAAGTATACAGTAAAATAAATAACCCATCATAAAATTTTAATATAAAAAGAGAAACTTTGACTTGGAGTTTCAAGCTATACGTTGCTATGACTGAAAGTATTTTAGCTTGAAAAGAAACTCAAGTGATTAGATATTTTTCTCCCTTTTATTCCCTTTTCTATACTTTAAAATGTTTTTTGTTTACGAAAACTTGTGGTACATGGTGGTACACACCTGTAATAAAGTTCTTGGGAAGCTGAGACAAGACGATGACAGATTCCTTTGAGGCCAGCCTCAGCAACTTAGTGAGACACCATTTCAAAATTTAAAAAAATGTAAAGAGCTAAGGTGTAGCTTAGAGGTAGAATCCAATCTCCTCGGGTTCAATCCAAGTGCCAAAAAAAAAAAAAAAAGGAAAAAAAGAGAGAAAACATATGAAAATTTATCTCAGGAAACTGAATTATTCTGCAATTGTTTGCTTCTCAATTATGACTAATTACATAGCTTTTATTCATCACAAATTCATCACAAAGCCTGAGTTTATCCATTTCGTTTTGTGTAGGTTTGGACTTTGGTGCAATATGACATATAGTAATAGTAAGCTTTGAGTGACACTCTCATTAAAAAAATGAAGCAAAGAAATGTTTATATCTCAATACACATCAAATTTTGCATCCTGATTTTAACTGACATAAATAAAATGGTATGTTTTCTAAACATATGTAACTTATAGCAAACTGCTATTCATAGTGAAGAAGCAGTGTTTAGATTTCCAATAAAGGGCAACATCTTTTTTTTCTAAGTTAGTTGCTTTAATTTCACCATGAAATAACAAGGTTTATAACTATTTTTTCCAAATGTAGCCATTCTAAAATATTCAGCGTTAGCTATGCTTTTTCTCTTCTGTTTAAAAATATTTCTGCATGTAAATTCTTTCAGAAATGGAAAAGCCACCCAAAGATGCAAAAAAGAGCAAAATGAGTCATCTTTTACAAGAAAGATTACAAATTTAAGCTTTAAACAGACATGCAGTTGATACATACATTTCATTTTGTATTTCTTATCAATGTATCTTATATGTAATTAACTTTGAATTAACTTTTAATAATTAGGAACTGAGCAAGAAGTTTTTTAAAGAAGCAAATACACCAGCACATTTGAACACACTCCAAGGGGATAATTGCAAGGTCATTATTTTCAGACATGCTCTTTTAGATATTTTGTATTTTATGAATGTTTTACATAGTGGGGGGGGAAAGAGGTGTAATTTAAAACTATGAAGTGATTATCCAAAAGCACAGCTGACTGCTAGAATGACATTGGCATTCCTCAAGAATTATGGGACCATAACAAAATCAAGCACCTGATAACTCTCTCTTGCCACGGATGAGTCCTATTGAGTTTCTCTTTCTTTTTTTTTTTTTGCAGTACTGGGGATTGAACTCATCAGGGGCATTCTACCTCCGAGCTACACCCCCAGCCCTATTTTTTATTCTTTATTTTGAAACCGGGTCTCACTAAGTTGCGGAGTGCCTCACTAGGTAGCTGAGGCTGGCCGCGAAGAACCCGGATCCTCCGGTCTCAGCCTCCCGAGTGCTGGGATTACAAGCGTGCACCACCACGCCGGGCGAGTTTCTCTTTCATCGCACCAATTCTTTTTCCTTGAATCATCATTAGGAAACTCATACTGACTGAGTCATCACAACACATATCTTACTGTATGATACTCTGATGCATTAATGTTTTCTTCTACATAGTTCACTTTTAACAGCCTTAATTGATCATGCAATTCAATAACAGCATATAGCAGCATCAAATTTATTCTTCAGTGCTGTATGTTATTTATTTTAATATGCTTTTATTAATGCATTGTAATTATACATGATAGTGAGGAAGACAGTGATAGGAACATACATGAACACAGCACTTCCTTCTGCACCCCATCCCACACCCTCCCCTTCCCTGCACGTCATTGAGATTTCTATGGATACTTTAGTATATGTACACAGCATTATTTGAACTGTTGCTTTCATCACGTCTCCTCTCTTCCCCCCAATCCCCTCTATCCTTCCACTAGAGTCTCTCCTCTTTTATCTGATGTTCCTTTGTCACTCAGTTTCTCTCTAGCTTCCACATAGGAGAGAAAACATACAATTGTTCACTTTCTGAGAGCGGCTAATCTCACTTAGCCTAGTATTCTCTAGTTTCATCCATTTTCCTGAAAATGACATAGTTTTTGTTCTTTATAGCTGAGTGCAATTTCATTGTGTGTATATCATCTCTATCTATCTATCTATCTATCTATCTATCTATCTATCTATCTATCTATCTATCTCTCTCTCTCTCTCTCTCATAGTTTCATAATTTCATCTTTTGATGACATCTAAGCTGATTCCATAATTTGGCTCTTGTGAATTGTCCTGCTAGAAACATGGATATGAATGTATCATTATACTCTGGCTTCAATTTCTTTGGAAAGATCCTCAGGGTGGTATACCTGGGTCATATGGTGGTTCCATTCCCAGTATTGTGAGGAATCTCCACACTGATCTGTACATTATTTAATTTCAGGAAATTATTAGCCATTTTCTAGTCATATATGTATATTTATCACTCTCTATTAAAGTGTTCCTCTTGTTGTATTTAACGCACTATTTCTTGTCTCAAGAATAACATACATACACATGTGTGCACATGCACACACAACATCTCCTGTTCTTCATCTGTCTATTATTAACGTCTTCTCTAAGCCTCATATTACCTGTAAAGTAAAATGAATACTGTATGCATTACAAGATTAATGTGAGGATTCAATGAATTTATGTGTGTGGTGTTCTCTTACAACATGAATTTCCAGAGAATCTTACTGATCATCTAAAAGCTTCTTTTATGCTTATTTTAAAATAGCCACTGAAGGTCTCTTACTTAAAGATAATAAATAAAGAATTATCTGAAGCTGGGCGTGGTGGCGCACACTTGTAATCCCAGCATTCGGGAGGCTGAGACCAGAAGATCCGGGTTCACGGCCAGCGTCAGCTACCTAGTGAGGCATTCCGCAACTTAGTGAGACCTGGTTTCAAAATAAAGAATAAAAAATAGGGCTGGGGGTATAACTCCAAGGTAGAACGCCCCTGAGTTCAATCCCCAGTACCACAAAAAAAAAAAAAAAAAAAAAAAAGAATTATCTGGCATACAGAATCAAGCAAGACACATGTCCTTCCCTTGTGGAAATTTCAGTGGAATGGGGGCATGTCAATAACTTATAATTGCAAAATAAACCACTGCTAGGCTGATCAATGACCAAATAGACCTGGAATTGAGGAAAGTTCTGGGACATAAGACTTTTAGTTTTAACGTGGAAATAGGAGTAAACTAGAACTAATAAGTCAGCATAAATCTACCCCAAATCTTAATGGTTAAAGGAAAATTGGTTATGTTTTCTCATGAGACAGAATGACTCTTCTGTTGGTGCCTGGGCTTCTTCACCTACAGCCGCCTTCTGCTGTAGGTGACACTGGGCCTGACTAACTATGAGCTCTCTAGCATACCTGGAATTTTTGACAACACAGTGGTCTTCATATCAGGGAGGAAAAGTATCCATGCTTTAGCAACTCATCAAACCTCTGTTTACCTTACATTTACCTCTGTCCTATTAGCCAAAACAATTAGGTTAGAAGGAGGATTGTACTGACAGTACGGAGACCTGGGGGTATGACTCTCTTGAAGCCATCACTATAAAGACCTACAGTTATACACATTAGTGTGTGTTTCAAACTCTTCCTCTAAACAGTGGAAGTGGTATGAGTAGAAGTGATATTTCAGAATAAGAGTGGGTTGGGCATGGTAGCGGTGGCACATGCCTGTAATCCCAGTACTTAGGAGGCTGAGAAAGGAGGATCATAGGTTTGTGGCCAACCTTAGCAATTTAGTGAGGCCTTCTCCAACTTAGTTAGATCCTATTTCAAAATAAAATAGGAGTGGGGGTGTAGCTCGGAGGGAGAATACCCTTGTCAGAGGTAGAATACCTCTGGGTTTGATCTCCAGTAACATGTAAGCAAGAGTGACAGAGCAAGAGGGAGGTTCAGATTCAGAACAAGGCCAGGGCTTGGGCTCTGCAGTAGTTGTTTCCTATACCTTAGTTACTAACTTCTGGGAGTTTAGGGTTGCCATCAATAATTCTACCCATTCCAATTTCACAAGGCCATTCTACTATAGAAGTATATGTTTGATGTATAAAAATACAAAATATGTTAACAAGTAGCAAAATGAGGCTATGCTATATCTCCTTTTACTACTTTAAATATTTTGACATGGTTAAAAACAATTCTGATATGCTAGTACTTTATAATACTCTTGATAGTTAATGCAGTGACTCTAGGCAGGCTCCTCTAAGACATCTCTGTTTATTTTGATTTTTTTTTTAAATTTTAATTTTTATTCATACATTGTAAGCATACATCTTTGTTAGGTACAAATTGATAACGATATATGTGCTCACAATTTTCATTTGACCCCTTCCCCAAATTCCCACCCTGCTCCCTTGCCCTCCCTCCCTCTCAAGTTCAGTTTAGTGAGTGACCTTGATATACATTAGTGTGCCCCCCCCAACCCTTTTGGTTAAATCAACTTCTTTGCTTTCGAGGGTCTCTCCTTTTTCATCTGGAGATCTTCCTATACCCCATCTTCTCCCTAGCATCCGCATATTAGGGAGAACATATGCTTTTTTACTCTTTGTAACTGGCTAATCTCATTTAACAACATAATGTTTTCCAGTTCCTTCCATTTCCCTGCAAATAACATGATTTTGTTCTTTTTTTTTTTGTAGTTATTCGTGCAATGTAGCATACAACTTTGTTAAGCACAAGTTGTTAACAACATATTTGCACACAATTCCACAATTCTCATTTGACCCCTTCCCCAATTCCCACCCCATTCCCTCGCCTTCCCTCCCCCTCAGGTTCAGTTCAGTGAGTGACCTTGATATGATTGTGTAAGTACATCATGTGCCTTAGGGTGTCCCTCTGCCCCGTGCATCCACTAAAATTAATTCAACTTCTTTGCTTATCGAGGATCTCTCCTTTTCATATGGAGACCCTCCTATGCCCCATTTTCTCCCTAGCATCTGCATATTAGGGAGAACATATGCTTCTTTACTCTTTGTGACTGGCTAATCTCACTTACCATAATGTTTTCCAGTTACATCCATTTCCCTGCAAAGAACATGATTTTGTTCTTCTTTATGGCTTAGTAAAATTCCATTGTGTACATATCCCATAGTTTTGTAATCCATTCATCTGTGGATGGACATCTTGGCTGCTTCCATAGTTTGGCTATTGTGAATTGTGCAGCTATAAACATACACATGCATCGGTCTGGGATTTGGTTTCCATTCTTTTGGGTATATACCCAGTAGTTGTATTGCTGGGTCATATGGTAGGTTCACTCCCATTCATCTGAGGGTCCTTCATACTGTTTTCCACAGTGGTTGCACAAGTTTGCAATCCCACCAACAATGTATTAGTGTTCCCACTTCTCCACATCCTTGCCAGCAGGTGTTGTTGTTTGTGTTTTTTATGATTGCCATTCTGACTGGAGTTAGGTGAAATCTCAGGGTAGTTTTGATTTGCATCTCCCTGATTGCCAATGATGTGGAACCTTTCCTCATACATTTATTAGCCATTTGTATTTCTTCTTTTGTGAAGTGTCTATTTAGATCCTTTGCCCATTTTTTGATAGTAATAAAAACAGCATGGTATTGGCACAAAAACAGACACATAGACCAATGGAGCAGAATAGAAGACTCAGAAACAGACCCACAGATTTACAGTCAACTGATTTTTGACAAAGGAGCCAAAAGTATACACTGGAGAAAAGATAGCTTCTTTAACAAATGGTGTTGGCAAAACTGGTTAACCATATGCAGGAAAATGGAAATAAACCCTACTTTCTCACCCTGCACAAGAGTCAACTCAAGGTGGATCAAGGACCTGGAAGTCAGACCAGAGACCTTGCAGCTACTTGAAGAGGGCATAGGACCAACACTTGAACACATAGGCACAGGTAAAAACTTTCTCACCAAGACCTCAAAAGCACAAGAAACCCTCAGGAAGATCAATACATGGGATTGCATTAAACTGAAGAGCTTCTGCACAGCAAAGGAAACTATCAAGAACCTCAACAGAGAGCCTACAGAGTGGGAAAAAATTGTTGCCAGTTACACTTCAGATAGAGGTCTAATATCTAGGATATACAAAGAACTCAAGAAAATCGCAACTTTGATTTTGTTTCTTATTTTAAACTTGTGCCTTGTGATTATACATCACAGTGAGGCTTGAAGTCATACAAAGGTGCACACAAGTGGTGGTGTGTTTTCCTTCAGGTCTCCCCAAACCCGGCGGTGAGATTGGTGGTGAAACCTTCATACATGGACATGGCATAATTTGAACTGTTCTTGACTCGGCCTCAAACTTGGCCTGTAAATAATTGAAGAAACACTAACATAATTTCTGAAAGCTCAAGGCTGCAGCCTTGCCATTTCTCAAGTGAAAATAGCATTACATAGTTTTCTGTTTCAGTGTTAGTCAGCAATCTTAATTTGATCATAATAGTCTTTAACATGGCAATTGACCTTCTTGAGTTAGATCATCCTTTTCCCTATAAATACCTTATCCCATGCTCTTGCTGTATTAAACTACTTTGAAACATTAACCAGGCTTTTCGTTTTGCCTGGAATGCTCTGCCATGCCATCTCTTTTCATCTGGGGAGACCTCTCCAACCTTTCCTCTGAATTCTATTTGAAGCTCCTTTTGAGGTTCTAATAGCATTCCATACTTGATCTGTCATTGTTCTTATCACATTGAATTAAATTATTTATTTACTATTCTTCTATAACCTTCTTAAGTTTTGGCGTATGTCTGTCTTATTCAATTTCAAATCCTAATACTTAGCACATTCTTGGAACAAAACAAAACCCAAACCACAAATTTTTGTTGTAATTTTTTTGTAGTATGCTTATACTAATGATACAGTCATTTAATTAATTTAGTAAAACTGTTTCTGAATTTCATATGAACCATGCTTATTTTGTTTCCTTGTTTATAATTCTGTCATTAAAATTATCTATGCCTCATCTTGCATCCTTTGAGGTCAGAATTATTTTATAAAGAAGATTTTTTATTTCAATTTAGGGAAAACTTTCTTCTAGTTATAGAAGGGGACCTAATCAAAACAGGACAACTAGCTCTTTGGGATAATAAAGTAAAATTATTAAACTACTAGAAAAAGTCCTGGGATAATGTGTTTTTACTTCTCATATTTTATTTTTTTCTCCAAGTTTCTCTTTAGTTTCACCAGTTATAATTATGCTACAGTTTACTCCTTCTTTCACCTCCTTTCCTTCCCTCTTTTTATGGGTCTATGATAGAGAATTTTGGGAACCTTCTGGTGTATAATGAATATTTTTTCTTAAGAACCACTTTTGAAGAATGTAGCCATACCCTCTTTCAAAGGATGTACTATGTGATCCATATGATCTTTTCCAAAACAGAAAATTCTGAAACTCTGTGGATCTTACCTTACTGAAATAGTGGATTGACCACTGACATTTAGAGAAACGTTTCAGGTTCCTTTATAACACTGAGACATTAAAAATCACTTTCAAAAAATAAGGCTGAAAAGAAGATTCTTTAAGTTTAAAAAGAACCCTTCCAGTTTAGTCTATCATTCTCATATATCTGATACCTTCATATATTCATCTATCATGTATTAATAGAATATCCTTTTAGTTAGGATGGACATATCAGAGGAAAAAAGACAGATGCATATCACAGAAATGTCACAAAGGAATGAAACACTGCTTGATCATAGGTTAGAATGGGCTTATTTTTCTAATTCAATTCCTAAAATGTTTGAATATCTATTATATAGAAAATCTCTTGCTTCCTTTTTTTTTTTTCAATACTTTTGTCCTTGGTTCACTATTTTACAATATATTTGGTTTTATCCAGAAAAACCTAGAGTTGCCCTGGACTTCTCTTGCTCTCTGACTTTTTCTGTACAATTAGACTCAAAACGTAATTCTCTTCTGGTTATTCTTCTCCCCTTGTACTTACCTATTCCTCATTACTCAGAGTTTCTCAGTTGGATTGTCCATCAATTTCTTCTTTGTCACCAGACTATTTTAAGAAATTATGAGCCGGGTGTGGTGGCACACGCTTGTAATCTCAGCATTCGGGAGGCTGAGACCGGAGGATCCGGGTTCGCAGCCAGCCTCAGCTACCTAGTGAGGCACTCCACAACTTAGTGAGACTCGGTTTCAAAATAAAGAATAAAAAATAGGACTGGGGGTATAGCTCAGAGGTAGTTCAATCCCCAGTACCGCAAAAAAAAAAAAAAAAAAAAAAAGAATTATGCACAATCCCTCTTCCTCATAAATTTCTGCTGTTGTCTCATTGACTGTATAAAGAAAATACATGCTCTTAATATAGCATATAAGCCCTTAAGAGGTGACTCCAATCTGAATCCAGTCTACCTTTTCAGTCTTATTCCTTGCTATTCTCTACACTCAAAATCCCTCCCCCTAGTCTCCATACTGTTAGGCATCAAAAGATTATAAACTTGCCAGGCATGGTGGCACCTATAATTCCAGTACTTGAGAGGCTGAGGCAGAAAGATTGCAGGTTTGAGGACAGTCTTAGCAACTTAGTGAGAACCTCAGCAACTTAGCAAGACCCTGTTTCAAAATAAAAAACAAAAAGGGTTGAGGGTGGATCTTGGAAGTAAAATGTCCCAAAATTCAATCCTCAGTATCAAAAAATAACAAATAAATAAATAAAACATCAAAAAAGAAAAATTTAAACTTTTAAATATCAGAATTTTAATTGTTAAGATGTCTCCCTATATCTTACACTACAAATTATCTATACTCAGCTTAAATTTTATCATCTCTGTTAAGCCATTCTTGATTCCTATGAGGACCTAGTTGCTAAAGGATCTATACTCCACAACGATTAATCTAATACAATGCATTCATTGAATACTTGGATTCTGAGGATAAATTCCCTCCCAACTTTAGCACTTGCCAGTTGTGATCACTTGTTAACCTGTCAGCATTTCTATTGCCTCAAGTATAAATTGGGAGTCATACTAATCCCACCCAAGATGATTGTTTTGAGGACTAAGTAAAATAATTCCATAGAGGCTTGAAATTGTTCTTGACTAGTGTGTAAGAATACTGGTCTTATTATAATTTATCTATTTGATCTACTTTTTTCCCACTAAATTTTAAGGACTTCAATTTCTGAAAGAATATATTCCTCTTCTAATAATCTCCATTGTTAAGTAAATGTTTTATTAGAGAGTAGGCATTCAGGTATTTATTGAAATGTATGATAATATAGTAGGAATATGGGCTCTGTACCATAGTTGAGGTAGCAAAAAGTGTTATGGGATATCACATGAAAGCCAGGTTCATCTTAGAAGTATCTGTGAAGAGGTAGCATTTTACATAGGCCTTAAACAATGAAGTCGGGGCATGGAATCCAAAGGAAGAAATCACCATGATCAGTGATAGAGCTGGGCAAGAAGTAATCCAATTTTATGGCATACAAGGTATAAAGTGATTATACATTGTAAAGACCATGAATGTTAGAAATTCACTTTAATGAAATTAAATATTTTGAGAAGGAAGTAGACTGGACTATAAAAGTATTTGTAAATTAATGCAAATTTGACAATTGATGGAGCTGGAAGAATTTGGAAGAAGCAATTATAAGACAGTTTGAAGTTTTGAGCTTGCAATTTGAAAAGTTGTTATATATAGTATTATGTTCAGGGAGACCAGGGGTAGGCATTGGTTTGGGGATAAGAGATAAGCTGTTTTAGACTTGTTCTTTTCAAAATATATTGTTACTAGGTGAACATACCAGCAGTTAGAAAATATCTGGAATTTAGAAGAAAGATGTGGGAGTCAAATATATAGAGGAAATTCCTGATATTGTGGGCAGTAAAAAAAAATAAAGACAGGAGAATGATGAGGATTTGGCAAAAAACAATGAGGATTTCTAAATTTAAGCTGAGAGAAAGAGGAATAAGAAGAGGATTCAGAAAAGAAATGGTCAGAAGATAACAGAGAATGAGAAATCTATAGCATTGCAGGGCCATTTCAGGAAATAAGAATTATGATGGATACTGCTTCTGTCGAGAAATGAGTAGAAGAGGACAAATGGCAAGATGAAAAACTATTAGGACTTGGTGGACCAGAGCCACACGGGCCTTGGGTTTATCATCCGGGTCGGCCCTTCCTAGTTACGATTTCTTGGGGCAAACTCCTTTCCTAAGCCTCTGTTACTTACCAAGTAGAATAAGCCACTGTTAGTACTTACCACACCTGAATTTGCTATGAGAACTAGGTGAGACAGTATGAGAAGCTTTGAGCACAGACCCAGGCATGGAGTAAGGACTTGCCTCATACAAATTGGCACTGACTGAAAGAGCTTTCTACAGTGACATCAGTGTTCAATATTTTGCTCTGTCTGGTACCAAATCTGCTAAGACATATGTGTCTATTAGGCCATAAAGTGGAACACTATCCAGTTCTCATGTAACAGTCTGAGGGATCCAGGCTAATGAGAGTACTTTGTTCTAGGCATTCAGGTTCCTTTAGCTGAAGTCTCTTCATTTGCATGTTTGATTCTTTCTCAGATGGTGTCCATTTCTTTTTTTTAAATATATTTTATTGGTGCATTGTAATTAATTATACATCTTAATAAGCTTCAGAGCGATAGGACCATACATGCACACAGCACTTGGTGAACTTCCTCAGGTCCTCTGAAGTCCCAACAGTAATTTATCCAGAAGTTGGTGTGTGGAGTAAGTATGTACTGTATATGGGAATCTTAGGAACTTTGCCTGGGTTTACAGAGATTGAGGGGCTGGGAACTGCTGTAGCTAAGAGCTAGCAGTTATAGCAGGCTTCTCTGAAGAGCAAAGAACAGATAATTGGGCTGTTTTTATTGCTAGAGTAGACACTTAGGCCAATGGACCAGAATAGAAAATACAGAAACAAATCCACCCATTCTAGCCAATTGATTTTGACAAAAGTACTGTCCAAGTGCCCAGGTGTCTGTGTTGGCTGACCAAAACTGCTGGGAGGCTGGAGGTGCCATCAAAGCAGAAGAGAAAAAGGAAATGCCTTCTTTCTTTGACTCACCTGCCTATTTCCTTCCAGTATCTTGTACCGGCAAAATCTGAAGGGAAACTCTCTTGTTAGAAGTTCAGAATGTAGAGTTTACCAGTTATCAGCCTTCTTGATACAGAGGAGAGCATAAAAGGACAGGAATGAGGTAAAGAAAAAAAATGCACAAAGAACCAGAACTTTTGACATTTCTAGGAAAAGCATTTTTTAGTCTTAGATCTCAAGTCGGAGACAATGTATTTATTTCATTGTTGTTTTTATTCCTGAGGTTAATTAGACTAGAAGAGTTTATTGGTAACAAGCATACTGGGGAAACATCCTTCCTTCTAATTTATAAATATATCTGTCATTTTTAATATTCTCAAACTGCTAAAAATATGCCCTTCGATCCCTTGTACTAAAAGAGAAGGATTTTAAGATTGTATAAAAACCTATTAGTTGTTTTCTTGGGAAATCACTCTTCTTTTTAAATCTAAAAACCCCTTCCCCACAAATTATTTGCCACTACCTTGGATATATTCACTAATGATGGGACACAAAAGAGCAAATCACAATGGGTTATAAATAAAGTAAAACCATTCTTACAAAAACACAGGGCTCTATATATTCCAGTTAGACTGCCATTGATATGAGCATTCTGTTATTTTTTTCATAGTATGTAAATTCTACTCACAATCTATTATGACTATAATAAGACTCATTTAAATTCCTTAACAGCTTCAGCTCAAAACTTGTAACTAGTCAGGTGTGATGGGGCCCAGGAACTCAGGAGGCTGAGGCAAGAGGATCACAAATTTGAGGCCAGCCTATTCAACCTAGTGAGAACTTGTTTCAAAATAAAAATAAATAAATAATAAATAAATAAATAAATAAATAAATAAATAAATGGGCTGAAAATGTAGCTCAGTAGGAAAAGCCCCTCTGTTCAATGTCTAGTACTGCTAACCAACTCATAACCATTAAATTTGGGAAACAAAATTAAAACTATCCAACAAAGTTTAGGGAAATTCTACCTAAAAGACAGGCTTGTACATGGCGGGCAGTTTTTAGACACCTCCAACAGCTCCTGCATTGTCTGTCCTATTTTGCTTCTCATTCATAGATAGTCAATTCGAGATACACCAGTCTGCGTACATCTCTGAAATTCGCCATGCTTGATAGAGCCAGCGTGTGTGTCTGCTTAGATCACATTTCCTTGTGCAAATTGTTCATCTCCAAGATCAAATATATTTTGTTTGGAGAAGGTTTTTAAAAGAAGATTAAAAAAGATTATTTCCTAACACCGCATCCATGGCAACTGTTCAAGAGCACAACATATATATTTGCCCTTTCTCTTGTTTGGGTTACATTTCAGATACAAACATATTGTCATCAAGGTGTTGTCACTGGTAAAATAAAAAATGCATCCGAGAAAGAGCTGAGATGTGCTTGGATAAGGATATATTGCCCAGAGATGCTACTTTGGTGCAATTCTTCTGGATTTGCCTTTGAGAATTTCATTTTGACAGAGAAATTAAGCCAGCATTTACCATGGAGTGATCTCAAGAAAAATGAACATTGCATCTCTGTAAATGCAGGTGGATATAGGAAAGGTTGACAGAATAAATAAATCACCTCCCTAATCTATTTTTGCCACCTCAGCATAGATCATTAACCTAATGGATTATGTTTTGTAGTTGATGCTTTTTTTGGTCTGTATACTCAAATGACATATGGAACCTTCCTACTTTAATGGTCACTTAACCTTCACAGTGTGAAAGGCTTAAGTGAATTTCAACATTTGTATTAAAATTCATACCATCTATCTCAGACACTAAGTAGCTAGAAGCTGCAGTTGGCTCCTTGATGGGAGCTATTGTTGGCTGGCATGGTAACATTGGAAACTTCTTTGCCTTAGATTTCAGGGCATTTTATTTTATGGAGAAACTGGGAATTAGAAAAGGTTTATAATCAGGGTCCTGTCTAGGTTTCCTCACCTTTTCTCTTTTCAATCTTAAAAAATGTTACAATAAAAGAATTTATAACAATAGGTGAAAGGTAATATATGAAGGCCTTTTATTTTGCTTCCTAAAGAAGTATTTATATTTTTATCATCATGAAAGGCTAATGTTTATTTATAAACAAATGAACCATTAATATTAGCATTTTGTGTATTATAAAATTATTTTTGAGGAAATGGGCAATTTGATAATTAATTCATAAAATATTTGTTGAACACATATTTCATACCAGATAGTTTTTTTTGAGGATACTGGGGATTGAACCCAGGAGTGTTTAACCTATGAGCTATACTCCTGAGCCTGTTTTACTTTTTTATTTCCTGCTAGGTTGCTGAGGGCCTCAGTAAGTTGCTGAGGCTGGCCTCAAGCGTGTGATCCTCCTGTCTCAGCCTCCCAAGTACTGGGATTACAGGCATGTGCCACCATGACCGGCTAATACTAGACATTGTTGTTTTTTTTTTTTTTCTTTCTGGAGCTTAGGGCTACAAAGAAAATAAGATATGTTTCATCATCTCCTAAATCCCATAGACAAATAGAGAAAATCTATAGGCAAATAATTATATACTCACTAATTTCTATGTCAAAGGAAAGTACAGAGCAGAGAATAATTCGTGTTCTAAAACACAGATCCTATCCAGAATGAATCTAGAAGAAAACCTGTGCTGAATTGTAAATGATGAGAAGGAGATTCAGAAATAACCAGTAATGTCAGGAGTGAGTTGCGGGCAGAAACTGCGAGTGCTGGGTATGATCTGAACACATATATTTTGTATGATGTTATGGGGCTGCTTCTAAGCTGGATTATAAATTTGCAGCTGATAGAGAACTTTAACTGAAAAACAGAAAACAGAACTAAGAAACTAAGTTGATATTAAACTCTTCCAGACCTCTGGCAGGACAATAGGGCTTATGGAAGATGCTCATCTCAAATACAACCCAGCATCAAGACTGTTTTCCGATACTCTGTTACATTTTAGCGGCAGGCAGGGTGGTTGTGAGGGTAGATAGTGTAGAAGGTCTCTAAAATCAAATCATGTAGATAACTGCTTACATGAGACTGACCCATTCATAAGTGTCTTTGAAGAGCTAGACAGCAGGACTTACAAGAAGGAAACTCCACATGACTCTCCTTGAATTCACCAGCTCGCTTTGGCTTGGGTTCTGTGTCTGCACTCGGACAAAGGCATGCTCACTTACACCACTCTTACAGAGCAAGGAACCAGGTCACAGTCGGCCGAGAATACTGCAAGTAGCAGTATTGAAATCATTATCCAGGCTGATGAAGCCCAGTTCTGCCAAGAGAGCTTTAGTCAGGCTGCCTAATGGATTCTGAAGTTCAGTTTAAGTCAGCATTTCCACCAGAAACCTGTATTTTTAGGAATTCTGAACTCACAAAAAGTCTCCCTGTGAGTAGGCCAGCAATTTGACTGCTTGACTCTCAGAGGTCGTTAATTTTTCTCCCTAATGGCAGGGTTTTAATACGGAAAACTGAGCAAAGAAAAGGGAGGCATAATGATTTTCAATCAATTTCTCATTTGTTTTAATATCACCGTTTCAAAGAAAATGAAACCATTAATCAAGCAGAGATGTTTACGTTTAAATACACTTTTCAATCACCAAGACTATCTGATGTTTTCTGTGTCACGCACTTTATAACTCAATACCTTTTCTGTCTCATTCTTTAAGTCTCTTGATGGATTTGGAAACTTATTCCTCAATGAGCAACTGAAATGGCCCCTTATTCGTTTGGCTTAACTTGAAACCACATATCTGGGAAGAGTTAAATTAACCATACCATATTGCTAGGAAATTTATTATGCCAATCATTTTAATTTTATTATTATAATTCAATCTTTGCATGCCTCTTTCGTATTCTGGAATTAAAGAACTTTAATAATAGCTTCTACTTATTAATCTCTCACCAAATGCTTTGCTTTATTTCATCTCTATGAGGTAGATACTATTATGAGCCCCATTTTATAGATGAGAAAAATGAGACACAGAAGGTATTCGCTCAAGATGAGTCTAGCAAGCTGCCCAGCAGATTTCTAAACCCAAGAAGTCTAATGATAGCAAGTGTCTTAAGCACTAATATACAAATGGCAGATTTTATATAAAAGTTTATATAAGAATACAAAAACAAAAGGCCAGCTTTTTAGGTATAATGCAGAAAAAGAGAAGATAGTGCAGTTATACTGCAATATAATCAATCATGTGTTTCTTCCTATGTTTTCAAAATGAGGCAGTCTTATTAACTAACGATCTGTATACATGACACAGACAGTGCAGGCTTTATAACAACATTTATTCTATAGTTGCGTTTTTCCACTTTCTTTGGAATTAGGTCACAGATGTGTTTAAAAAAGAGTCTCAAAATAAGAGATGTATCTTTCTAAAAATTAATTTCTTAATCAAAATCTTTTGGGGGAATTTCATTAAATTCAAGGCATCCTCATTTAATGAGAGATTCCATTATGTGTTTTCTAAGGCCCCCGATCTGAGATTTTTCTTCTTCTCTGCAAGGAAGTTCATATTCTGTTATTTTTACTTGTATTTATGACTTTTTAAGATATGTATTGTATGCTATAGTTTTTTATTGTACTTATGTGTATTGTTTCTGAGGAGTGGATTTATTTTATTTCATTTATTTTTACTTTGTGCCCCTGAAAGAAAAAAAAAAAACAATTCAGAAAAAAATGCTAGATGCTTTCCAAGACATTTAAAGTGAATCTGAATGTTAGTACTAAAAATTATGGCAGATTAATAACTCAAAAATCTGTTTAATTCTATGGCTGAAGCATCTGCTTCATTGGAAAGAAGGAAATGTTCCACTAGAAGTAGAAGCTACTTGTCAAATAATGTCACCTTGGTTATTACTTGATATTCTGCTTCTTGCCTTTGTTTTATCTCAATGTCTGATAAAGTTTGTTTTTTAATGCCATTACATTGCCATGGTTACAATTATGTTTAGCAGTTCCCTTTAAGAAATCTATATGAATTAGGAAATTTATATACTTTTATATTATGATAAAAGTTTCCTTTTAAAAATTTACAAGTGTTTTGAGGGATTTTACTGTACAAATAATAGCAGTTAACAAAATCTCCAGTCTCTATCTGCTTAGGGTAACTGGAAAAATGTGTGTGTGTGTGTGTGTGTGTGTGTGTGTGTGTGTGTGTGTGTGTGAAGCCTTATACAATTTCTGTAAGTTTTCAATAATTCCATTATTAATCTTTGATGTAAAGAACGATGGAAAACTGCTAATGGTGAAAATATGTTTGAGAATACTCTGAACCAAGGTTTTTCTTTTTGTTGTAGTTTGTTTTTCATTGTTGTTGTTTTAACCTATGAAAACACACACTTATGCTTGGGTTTTACCTTTTTATTGTTTACAATTATTGATGCCTCAGATCAATTTCTTTTCAGAAGAATAAACACATAAAAGTGGTTAATAACATATGAATATCTAGGGGCTATTATTAAACAGGATGAGAAAGGTATTGATTGAAATGAAGATAAAACAGGATCTGATATGAAACAGGGATATATTAAGTGTGTATAGTTTTGGTTCCAGAATTCTGACACTGAATTAGAGGCTGCATGTTTAAATTTGATGTGGAGAGAAACACAAGCAAGAAAGTACTTTTATAGGAAAAGATAAATGAATGTGTTATTTTGTCTGTAGTGTTACCATTTATAGAAAAGAAGTGAGAGACAATTAGAGCAGGGCATGGCGACGAGTGCCTGTAATCTCAGTACTTGGGAGGCTGAGACAAGAGGGTTGCAGGTTCCAGGCCAACCTCAGCAACTTAGTATGACCCTGTTTCAAAATAAAAAGGGCTGGGGGTGTAACTCAGAGGAAGAATACCTCTGGGTTCAGTCTCCAATACCAACAAAACAAAACAAAAACAAAAACAAATTAGAGAAAAGCAGATTACTAATGTGTTATTGAATGTTGGAATAAAAAATTCAAGATGTAATTGTAAAGTTTATACTGTAAGTCAACTTTCTACATTATTTGTGTTCTTTTAAGTACAAAATCTATTATGTTTTCAGAACAATTAAAAATGTCCTGTGACACCAGGAAGTGCCTTTCTATTTCCTAAGCTAAAATTTTCTTTTTGTTACTAATAGCCCTATTTGTCCTTTTATTCCTCACAGTGAATATGCTATTTTTATTTTTCTATGAAACATATCCTGTTATATATTAAAATTTTGTTCCTCTGGACTGTTCTGTTCTTTTCCTAATATTGCAAAATTGACTAGCAATGTCATGTGAAATGCAATCACTTTATGAACATTTATCTCAATGGCAATTCAGAATCACTACAGCTTTTGTTCAGTTTTCTAGACCTCTAGCCCTAGAAAAGATCACTCTTTCTCTACAGAACTGGCCATTTTTCCTCACATTCATTGGTCTCCCAGGTGTTGATCATGTGAAACATGAATCAATTGTACACCGATCCTTTTTGTTTTCTTAATGTATGCTCAATTCATATTTTGGTACAGCATGTCAGACATAATCTAGTACACTATTGCTGGAATAATGGCTCATTAATAGAGACATGAACACACACATATATACACAAATCACTTTTACTCAGACAGCCTGCATGGCTATATCTTGGAGGTTCATCTAAGTCATTTCTTCCTTTCTTTCCTTATGAAATTATTAGTAAGTGTTATAGGCATTAACATCTATCTCTGAGCTTTGCAGTCTTACAGTGAGATTGTAAAGTCATAGCTCATGTTATTTTTTTATATTTTTCTTGCAAATATCTGTCATCCATAACATCAAACATAAGAATTTATCTTCTATTGGATTGGGTGACTCCGGTGTTTGAGAGATAAGTAGGATAGGCAGATAGTAGGTAAAAAAGAAGAAATTAAATAAAATACGAGAGTAAGTATAGCAAAACATTAGCTTTAAGTATGAAAAAACCTGTTTATAATGCATAGATAAGTTTGGCATGTCTTCTGAAAGTGTATACTGAATCCTGCAAGCATTTTGGAATCCATGTGTACAAATTATTCTGGTAGCATCTGGATCCAACTTGTTTGTTCATAGCACTTGCAACACAATCATACATTATAACTACATTTTTGTTTTCCCATCTTACGTGGGTCATGTAGATGAATAAAACTGGTTTCAAAATGTGAACTCATAGAATGGCATTTCTTGTTGTTTCTAATAACATAGATCTCAGTTTGCAGATAGTCAACATTTGAAATATAGATTCCTTTCTCTCTCTCAAACACACACACACACACACACACACACACACACACACACACACACCTCAATCAACCCTCATAGGCTTCCATTTTAATGTCCTTTTTGTGTACCTATCGCTTGTGTTCTTTCTCAGCTGATAATTTCATTTACAGACATGTAAATGGATTTACAGGATATAGTTTTAAAAGTAATCCCTGCATATATATGTATAAGTATATATAATCTCCCTGTCTCTCTCTATATATGTTTATTATATTCTCCATATTATATATCTCCATATATATATTTATTTATATATATGTAATTTCTAAGATTCATGCTCCCAGATTTTCCTCTCATGTATTGCTTTCAATTGCTTCATGATATTCCATGACTCCATCAGCATTTACCAATATATTCTCTCCATCTCTCTAAAGCAAGCCTTCAGAGAACTTCATGGTTCACTAATTTGTCATGGTGAAATATCCACCTGGGTTGTGTCTGCAGGAGCTGATTTGCGTGTATCTTCTGTAACCAAGCGAGTGAATTTAGTCATCTCTCCAGCTTGGCCTCATCTGTAGACCTTTCTTTAGTGAAGAATGGGGATTTCTACATCCCCACCATGTAGAGTTACACAGCTTTAGAGAAGGAGGAATGTGGTGTGTGATTATTGCTCTCTTTTCATTTCTCTGGTAACAATGGCTATTTTCTACTTGTCAACACTTGGTTTTCTTTGCTTCTCAGAATTTTTTTTGTACATACTTTGTTGTTCGAGTTATGTTTTTAAGGTTTCATTTAAGAAGTTATTTTTTCTTGGCATTAATAATTTCTCAACATTTCTTCTACTGAATATTTATTTATTCTACATTTAGGTTCATAATCCACTTAAATTTTCCAATGTCATGCAGTCTTAGGTAGGGATCCAGTTTTATATCTGTCTGTGTAGTGAGACACTTCCCCATACCTTTCTTTATTGATTTCTGGTGTGTCCTATTCGTAGAGTATTTGTGCATCTCTCTGTTGGTCAGTGCTCCATTTTGCTCTGCATCACTTGTCTTTGCACCATATTTAATTACAGATTTAGAATTCAAACTTTTACTATGGGCCTACAAGTCTTCTGTAATGTAACTCATGCCTTCCTCTTCTCATTCTGTCTAGTCAGGTCTCACTCTAATCTGAACTCCCACTCTTTCCTTCTTTTTCTCTTTCTCATGTGATTGTACTGTACAGTGTGATTCTCTCATTAAAATACTTGTTGTGTGGCATTTTTCATTGTTTTTGTATTTATTTTACATTTTTTATTTCTTAATGATTGTGTTCTATACTGTTATTCTTTGTGTCTCCAAAATCTAGCACAGGCCTGGTAACAAAAGGAACTTGTGGAGTGGAATTAATGAATTAGTGAAATCTGGGATTATTAATTGACTCATTTCTGTTATTCACCAACTGATCCAGCTGGTAATCAAATTCTTTTAATTATACATCCTTAATATATCTCCTCTTCATTCTCTCCTTCCTAAATACAAGGCTCCTTGTCCCAGTTTTAAAAAATCTTTTACTAGGGTCATTTAATTGTTTCCAAATATTTTGAAATTGTTCTCCAAACTTGGTTTTCATACTTACAGTTTACCTTTAACTCCCTCTGCCTCCAATTCCAGTTCATTGCTTATACTACTAATGTCATCATCACAGATTAAACCTTGTTATTTCCAATAACCATCTCACTTTCTCTTTTTGCCATTGTGTGTAGCATGACATATACAACCTTTCCACTATTTGCCGTTCTCTATTAAAATTTTCTTCAGCCACAATGTAATCCTGTGCTTATCCACATTCATAAAATCATTTTATATCTCTGTCTATTTTCACTAGCTTCTTCTGTGTCCTTCTGTCAATTTCAACCTAATTTTTTTGGATTCTTTTCATGCTTTAATCATATTTTTATCAAAGCAATCATAATACTTTTTGCCTGTATTGTTAATAAATCTATATAAACTGGCTATAAATGTCATGAATATGTCAGATGGTATTTGTCTTTGTATTTCCTGTGAAATTCCATTCAGTGAACATTCAACAAATTATTTTGTGAATTAATGAATGCATGAAAGAATAAAAGGTAAAATATATTACTTACAAATTCCTCTAGAAATCATTTCTAGAGCCTCAGAACTTCTGTGACTTAACCAAAGTTACTGTGATTCACAAGGCCCTATGAAATTTTAGAAAATGTTGAGTTGTTCACGCATTTGGATTAAATGGTTATGATAGGTAGTTACTCTTCGTAGATAAAAAGCCTTTGGCAAATAATTGATGTAATGACTTTATGGTGCTCACAGCAAAGGTTAAGCAGAAACCCTGTTGGGTATCAGCAGTTCTTCCTGTAAAACACTTGCAAGTTGATATATAGGCAATTCAGAAATTTCCCATTTAATATAAATATACATGTAAAGAAAGTATGATCTATATATGCATACTCCAAAATAAATGCATTAGATTTTACACAAGATAGCTGAAAAAATAAGCATCCCTAAAGTACATTTTAAATGACTGTAATAACATGACCCTGAAGCCAGGTGTTCTAAGAGCATTGTAGATATTTTGCATTAGGAAAATATATTATAAGCAAACTGTCAAATATAGCTTCTTCCAAAGGACACAGGATCCTAAAGAACCATTTATTTACACATTGCTTAGCAACATAATCATAACATTTATAAAATTTAGAAACTGAGGATGCAAAAGTTATAACTCAATAATTATTTCCATGTCCTGTTCTAAGATATGTAGATGAGTTTTCTACTATATGCAATGAGAAACTTTAAAAAATACAGTTCAGGCAACACATTAGTATACCGTTTTGATAAAAAGTATATTTTTAATAGTGTTGAGAGTTTCCTACATTCTATATTAGATTTGCAATGACCCCATGGTAAGAGAAGTAGCCGAAGTCTAAGAAGAATTAGAATTTAATGTGCCTTTGACATACTGAGGAATAGTTAGTAGTAATACATTGTGTTACCTTCATTCTGTAATATAGCACTTGATCTGGCTGCTAAAAACAGAACACAGAAAATTCATTTAAATCTGAGCAAGAGTAATTTGTATCAAGCATAAGAAAAGTCTTCCTGGTTCAAAGAGAAGTTAGACATGAAAGTGGGGTTTGATGAAAGCTGTATTTTCCCATTCACTAAAAATAACTAAATATATACAAACTCTGATTTGGAACCAAAGGTTGTGATACAAATAATGAAGTAAAATTGATGATCAAACTCTAAATGACAATTTCTTCCTTCTCCTTCTTTACATGTCAATGTTTTCTCTGTTATATACAAAATGAAGAACTGACTTCAGGCAAATAAATGAATATAGATTATATCTACATGCAATGATTATTTGAATAAAATCATTGTGGTTGCTGTGTGTTACACACTAGAAATGTTTGGTGGAGTGGCTTAGGTGAAATCCCCATGCTATCTACAAGGTAGTGACTAAGCAATCAGTCTCATTCTTCTCTCTTGAGAAGTTTTAATGTGAAACACAGGGTCAGTTGTCTTAGGGGAGGAAGTTGACATATATGTAGGCAATTGGCAATTTCTTTCTAGGGATTCCATAGAGTAAAGCATTTGGCATTGTGTATAGATATGTTTTACAAGCCTCTTTTCCTTTTGACTTCTAAGAGGTAACCTGTGCTACACATGAGAAGACTGACTGTTTAGGGTGGGGGTTGACTATACCTGATGTTCATAGAGTGGGGTCTGGCCATATTAGAACAATTATGTGGATTTGGGTGGAAGCTTTGGGTCATGTGGTATCAGTGGATTTAGAGTCTGAGTTTAACCACATAAGAAATCAACCAATGAATAAATCATGTTACGTAATCATTCCCATTAAAGTGCTGAGCACTGAGACCCAGGTGATCTTCCGTGGTTGGCAGTACTCTGTGCCTGTTGTCACCATAGAGGCTGGGGGGCTGGGAGGGTACTTAGTCCTGAGGACAAAGGATAATCTGGGCTTGAAACATCCCCAAACCCTGCCCTATGAGCCTTCTCCCTTTAACAAAGTTTTATTTGTATCTTTTCCCTGTATTTAACTGTAACGAGTATGCTAGTTTTCAATAAATTCTATAAATCTTTCTAATACGTTGTTGAAAGTGAAGGTGGATTTTAGAAATCCCAGACATGTAGTTGGCATCAGAAGTGTGGTCATTCTGAGCACCATTCCCTCAAATGTCACAGTTTGGCTAATATATATATATATATCCAGAAAAAAAAAATATATATTAATACATATATATATATACACGTATATATACACGTATATATATACGTATATATATATGTATGTATATATATATACGTGTATATATATGTATGTATATATATATATAAAGGATCATATATATATGTATATATGTATGTATATATATATATATATATATATATATATATATATATATATATATATAAAGGATCATTTGGATCTGAGGAGAGAACATTATGAAGAAAGATAGAATATAGATATGGAGAAGAAAAAGTTACCCTTTAACATCTCCATAGTCATTAGGGACTCAAAGTTCCAGCAGCTAGCCTAATATTGTGATGATGTCACCTTTGTTAATTTCCTACCTGAAAGTAGAAGAAATTTCTTAATCAACACTAGTATTGTTCATGTAAGTTAAGGCACAGTCAAAATGAATGAATACAAAATGACATTGCTATGATTTCCTCTTCTATAGACTGTTATGAAATTGTTGGATTACTTATGAAAAGGGCAGGAATTCCACCCACAAAGGTTGAATATAAGTCTTCCTCAATTATAGAGGTCCACCGAACTGAACATTATATGGTGTGCTGGACCATATGGTGTGCCGCAAATTCCACTCAGTTACAAAAGATAACCTATAATATCCAGACTCTAAGAATTACAGCCAATCTTTAAGGCGAGGGCAATATTGAGGAAATTTTCCTTTCACCCACCATCATGTATATATCTTACTAAGCACCATAGTGCTCACTATATCTTGATAGAATAGATGATCAGCATGAGGTTCTCTGGGATAATAAAGGTCTCTCTGGAGTTCATGATGATAGAAACCATGAAAATTGTTTGAGGTATACAATAGTGAAGATCTGCTATTATTCTTGCCGCAATAGGGAAAACTGCTTCTCACTGTTTATGCTGATGTGTGTGAGAAAAGAATTTTAGCTCCGTAGTGGTAGCTGATTATCAAGTGCAGGGGCATGTATGTTGCTGTACTCCACATGAGTGTGGAACTCATACTTGATTCTATTTTCAATAACATGTAGTCATTCTCTGTAACTATCTGGCTTTTGCATTGGCCAGAAAAAAAAAGAGTTTCATAATGACCTGGCATCTGTCATCTACTTAATGGTGACATTGACCTCTGCCATGCCCCAGGGATATAGTACTGCTTTTAGTTAACTATCTTGGCAGGGAGAAAGAGAATTTAAAGACTCCCACTTACTCTTTCCACTACTGTAGTCCTCTCTCCATGGATTAAGGAGCCAATGGCAAGAGTAATAAAACCTATCTATTCAGACTATGCTTTCCCTGGACCCACTATAAGAAGTATTCAGATCAAAACACCATCTCTCACTGGCTGTACATCAATATGGTGCCACTTTAGGTTTTTGGTAATAATTGTAACTTCGAACTCAGTATTTAGGTAGATCTCTTTATACAGTTGGGGTAGTAAATAACTGAAAGCCCCTTTGAAGACAGACATTATGAGATTATGCTATATTTCTGGGTCCATATTACATGGCTCTTCTGCAAATTAAGTGAACAGATATCCTAGTTTTCCAAAGATAGTTGTTTTATTCCTTTTAACTGGGTATCTTGTCGAATGGAAAATCCTCTGACTCCTTAAAATGCTTCAGTAGAGATATTTTCAATCTCATTAAAATATATATGGCTGATTCTTCAGGCAGAACTCTGTGGATTGGTTTAGGTGTGTGTTCTAGTCAGCATTCTTGCAGGTATAATCTAAAGACTTGACCATATAACTTTACGGTTTCAGGTTCAGTCTACGGGAGGCCAGGGAATGCAGATCTTAGGGAATGGCAGCAGGATGCAGAGAGAGGGAGAGCACATGGGCTGTGCTTCTCACATCATGGAGGCCGGAAGCAAGAGAGAGGGAAGAGGGGGAGGAGTAAACATATGTAATCCCCAAGGTGCATCCCCAGGGATGCACCTCCTCCAGGGACACACTACTGGCCTACCTGGTACTACTCAGGTAAATCTACTACAATGGATTTACCCACTGCTATGATTACAACCCTCATGACTCCACTATATCAATTCTGAATATTAATAAATAAGCTTCTTAGGGGATAATTTATATCTAACTATAATAGTGTGAAAAATCAATAATATCTGTTAGTCACCATTACAGTCAAGATGCCAGCCAACACACCTGCTGTAACACCTTAGTTGTACTCAAGTAGTCTATTCACTTAATTTACAGGGACTATGTGATCCATTAACCACTGTCATATATCTCTATGGAGAGTTAAAAAAAATAAAAAACAACCTTCTGATTACGAATCTATCACTTATTGTTGTGATTGTGTTCACCTTGCTTTAGATGGTAAAATCCTGTTCTTTGGCCTCTATTGCTCTGAGCTCAGGAAACTTAATTCCATTATAATATTCCCTAACTGAACAGCATCTACAAATATTTTTAAGGATGACAATCCCTTACTCCCTGAACAATGAATTTCTGAAAGCTTTGGTGAAATATCTCCTCTGAGTCTTTATGTAGAATGTTTGTATACAGTTGTTTACTATAATATTTCTATTTACATAAGCCCTGTGAAACTTTCCTCCATAGAATATTTGTTTCATTAATGCTAGGCCATCGATGATGCCACCTATCAGTTAGCCAACTTAGTACATTATTAATTCCACTTCTGCATGCATAAGCCAATTCACTAACCCCTGAATTCCTGGTAAGGATGCTACACATGCTAGAGAGTTTAGCTTATCTAAGATTACATTTGAAATGTCCAAGAATAAAAGAAGAGAAAAATATGCAGTTAAATATACATTAAAATATTGTATAGCGCCGGGCGTGGTGGCGCACGCTTGTAATCCCAGCATTCGGGAGGCTGAGACCGGAGGATCCGGGTTCGCGGCCAGCCTCAGCTACCTAGTGAGGCACTCCGCAACTTAGTGAGACTCGGTTTCAAAATAAAGAATAAAAAATAGGGCTGGGGGCGTAGCTCAGAGGTAGAATGCCCCTGAGTTCAATCCCCAGTACCGC
>PVLC010006064.1:5226-71931 GCA_004027655.1 Graphiurus murinus
CTCTCCCTCTCCCTTTTCCTCTCCCCTCTCCCTCTTCCTCTCCCCTTCCCCTTCCTCTCCCGTTCCCTCTCCCCCTCTCCCTTTCCCTCTCTCTAATGCTTGGCAATTTGACTAAATTATATGCCTTGAGAGGGAGAGTTTATCTCTAGGACATAACACCATGATTATTAGTACACGGTAGGCAATATCAGTAGATATTTGTTGATGAATAGATGTATGACTTCTTTTCACTTACATCTTTTGCATTATTTAGTGTGTTTTGTTAAAAGCTAGTTCTTTGTAGCTGTTCACAAATATCACTTTTGTGTTCATTTATTGAGTGATAATTCTATTTCTGGCATTTAGACATAGTGCTCATTTTAGTCCAAGCAATAGTTTCAGTCTTGTTCATTCTGAGCAGACAGTTGTTCTGAAGGGTGAGACATATGAAACAGAGGATGCCAGAACCGCTTTGTTTTTAGATGAATCTAAACAGGCTTTGTTTTTAATGGAGCCACATTTTGTTATATTTTACAGCATTTTTTCTTCTTGGTCAAGGACTATGGCAGCTGGCTTGATATTGGAACAAGGTATAGTATACATACACATAGAAATCCTTAATAGCATGGCAAAAAAAACTTACTGAGTATAGAAGGTGCCGGTATGACTTTGAGGTAAGCACAAAATGTAGCAATTATTTTAAGCCTCTGGAAGCAAGACGCATCTCTCCAGTTCTTGGTATTAACACATTAGCATATGTTTTCTTGGGATGCTGTGGGCAGGAGGGCTGTTAAATGTGGAGAGAACTAAAGGGCAGCAGGAAGATGTTTTACTCTGGGTTCCAAAGTGGATCACTCCCGTGCCCATGTGTTCTCTCTCAATCTCCCAATCTCTGTTTGGAAAACTAAAGCTATTTTAGTTATGGCATGAATCTTATGTGATGTTTTAAATTTCATGCAATCATTATCTGCCTCTTTGAGTCTTTAATATGGAAGTGTTTAAGCATGTGATACCTATAACATGGTTTCTTAAAGTGTGATCTGAACAAAAAGCCAGTTTCATCTTTATTGTGATGTGAATGTCAATTGCCATCAGCTGTCACATTTTTTTTTCTCTTTGAGAAGAAGAAAGCAAAATTGATCTTTTCGTCTTCTTTTATTCCCCAAATATATTCTGGGAAGGAATCCATTTTCCTTGACTGATTTTATTTCATTGCATAAGTATTTGCTCTAACTTTGTGTTGCTAGGCATTGTGCAGGTTTGCATGAGACACTGCGCCAGACATTCTCTCTCTCCTCTTAGTAGCTTGTGGCTCGTGTTGCCTCATTTTTTATATGTGTATCTGCTTCTCCCAAGACCCTGGATCCCCTCAGATCTGGATATCATTTGAATCTCTTACCTGCCCTATGTGCCTGACACATAGAAGATACTTAGCAGGTCATTGACTTTGTCTTCATTTGTCTCTTAAATATGAAACCTGAGGGAACATTTTGATATCTAAATTCATCCTAAAGGTCCAGGCAGACAGTAGGCCAGAGCGTGGACTTAGACCAGAGTGGCTGAATTTGAACCCCTATTCATATACTTTTTAGCTGTGAGGCCATTGGTAAGTGACTTAATCTCTTGGCATCCCCATTTCTCTTGTACTCATGTAACTTAATCCATTTAATTAACTTGAAGCATTTAATGTAGTAACCTGGCATCTAATAAGCTTCAGTAAGTGATCACTATGATTACTGTTGTTATTCTTTAGTTATGTTTTTAATTCTCTATAGTATAGCTTATATTTGATATATATCTAATTATTTATCTTCATTTTAGACATATCATAATTGCATTTGTGTGAAAAGTATTCTGATAAAATGTAGCATTTTTGCATGGGACTTTCTGTTTTATCTTTAACAGTGGTAAAATACACAGAACATTTACTATCATAATTCTTTTGTCATTATCAGCACTATCCATCTCCAGTGCTCTTTCCATCTTGCAAAACTGAAACTTTGGACCTATTCAGCAGGAACTCTCCCCACACCCTAGCAACCACCAACCTGCTTTATATTTCTGATTTTTTAAATGATTTTATTGATACATTGTAATTATGCATCCTAGTGAGGTTCAAAGTGATACAAACACACATGCGCACAGCGCTCCCTCAGACTGCTGCCCTCTGGATCCCACCCTGCTCTCCCTTTTGCCCCCGCTCTCGGGTTGGTAGTGATGTCTCATAGAATTTTACTGCTCTAAGTACCTCTCTTGGTGGAATCATACAATGTTTGTCCTTCTGTGACTGGATTATTTCACTTACAATAACGCCCTCCAGGTTCATCCGCATTGTAGCATATGTGTCAGATATTCCTTCATTTTAAAGGTTGAATAATATTTTGTGGGTAGGTATATACCACATTTCGTTAATTCATTCATCTGTCAGTGGACACTGGGTTGCTTCTACCTTTTTGTTATTGTGAATAATGCTGCTGTGAGACTTTTTTGATGGGAGAAATCTATAGTGGTTGAGCTCTAAAGAGGTACCGAGGAATAAAGAGGATATAATTTTCACATTAAAATGTGCATCATTAATTTATAGTATACTAATTAAAGAATTTTAGATTTTTTTTCTGATTATTTTCAGGCTTATATTTACCTGAAAATATTTTTTCTTCAAAGCATATTTTTTTTGTTATTAGCAGTAATAACATGAATAAAACACAAAGCACCTTTTCATATCCATCATTTCGATTCAATCTAGCAAATATCTCTTGAGTAGCGACTGTGTTGAATGCCAACCACACATCAGAGGAGTTGCTGGGGACGAGAGCACAGTGTCCTGCACTTGGGGAGCTTATGGGTAGAGGAGGAAACATCCTTGAGCAGGTGATCAGGGGAAGTGTGAGAAATTCTAGAGTAATCTGTTGGGCCCCATGGGGACACACAGGGCACTTATCTCAGCCTGCAGCGTGGGAGAAGGCTTCTTAGGAGAAGGCTGACCAAACACTGCCAAGTACAGGGTTTGGAAGAGTATATTTAGTCACAAGACCTAGGGAAAACATGTAGAGTGAGAGAAGGTGACGAGCAGAGAATAAGAAGTGTGGAAATGAGCTGAAATCAATAGCCAACAGCAGGACAACACTGAGAGAGTAGTATAGTGGAAATCAAAAGAGCATTTCAGGAAGGAGGAAAGTTGTAGAGTGTCAGATGTTGCAGTGATCAAGTAAAGACCTAAAGGTGTGCCTTGGATTAAGCAGCAGTGGTCCTCGGTGAACTTGCCTAGAGCAGTTTTACTGGTAGGATCTGGTACTAGATTGCTGCACTGAGTAAGATCCACCAATTTCTGGATGAGGGCTACAGACGATCAAAGATTGTCATTTTTGCCTCTACCAAGACCCTAATAAAATAAGCAGTCCTAGGAAGAGTGATGAGAATGGGAGAAAGTCCATCAACAAATGTGAGTTCAACAAATTCCAACCAGATGGATAATCGGAGAGAAGCAGCAGCAGCTCAGGACCTACAGGCCAGTGTGGCCAAAGGAAGGAGAATCCCAGGAGGTTCTGGACTCAGTAATGTGGAGGGGGGAGTGATGAAGGGGGGCCAAGAGGATTCTTTGAATGTCTGTCTACCAAATAATGCGATCACACAGGCTCTCCACAGCCTCTCTCCTACCTCCATCCCCAAGCAAGAAGTACTGCAGCAGTTTACTTTCAGGGGAAAGCCAGAGGACACCTCTTATTTAGAGATTGAAACAGAAGGCCTGGGAAAATTTCACTGTTTATTCCACCTCAATGTAAATCCCTCCCCTAGTCTATCATTGATAGCATCCTTCCAGCATTAGCCCAAAGAGCAGAGACAGGCCCCCCTTCTGCTCATCCTAAAACAAGACGTAGTGATTTCTATCACATACATAGAACTGAGCAGCAGCCATTCTATTTATGAGTGATACCTAGAGAGAAAAGAGGCTTTCTTACAAAGTTACATACACACCACCCTGTGACCCAGCCATTCCATGCCTACGCATTTACCCAAGAGAAGGAAAAACATGTACACAGAAAGACATGTACAGGAATTCTTATAGCAGCTTTGTTCATTACAACCAAAATCTAGAAACAACCAAATGTATCATCAGCACACTAATGGATAAACATTTGTGCTATGTTGATATAATGGAGTACTACTTACTGTTAAAAACAAATGAATGACTGATGAACTCAAGTACATGGATCAATCTCAGAAACTTTATTGGTGAAAGAAGCTAGGTTTATAAGAGTAGGTAGCGTATTATTCCATTTATATAAAAGTCTAAAACAGGCAAAACATTAATCTGTAGTCACAGAAGGCTGATCAGTAATTGCCTGAGGCTGGGATTGACTGCAAAAGGGGTGTGGGAGCTTTTAGGAGGCGGAAATGTTCTATATCTTGATAATGCTAATAATTCCATGTTTATATTACTTGTCAATACCCAGCTAACTAAATACTTAAAATGGTTCCATTTTCTCATACCTCACTCATAAGGAAAAATAGAAGAACTATGATAACTATCTGAAATTAAAATGAGTAGGGCATAATACAAGTAGGCTAAATCCTCTTCTTTCCTAGTGGGTACTTAATAAATAATATTTCAAGTTGATGCCCAACAAACAGCAGCATAAAGATACCAAGGCATGTTAGGGAGATAACTGGCAGGAGATCTAAAAGGAGAAGTAGAGTGGTTGGCTGCTCTGAGAAGTGGGTAAGATGGAATGAACGGTTGTTACTTTTCATTATAAATCTGTTTATGTTAATTTTCTTTCTTTTAATACTGCATTTGTGACTGTTATAAATTAAGGGGAATGCATAAATAGAATTAGAGGTCAGGAGTAAACTTCTAGGTTTAGGCCACTCTTTCGAGCCTAATCAGGAAGGGGAAGAGAAAAATATACCACAGTCATTGCCTAGGCATACCTTCATAACTGCTCTATGAGGGAGATTGTATTTTCATTTCAAATTACTAATGAGCAGGAGGAATATTACAGGTGAAAGGAGTGAATGTTCCTAGTTTCATCAGTTTTAGTTGCAGTCTGTCAAAGGGGCTCTGGAGGGAATATGGGGGCCCATGTGGAGTAAGCTCCATCACACACGGGAGTCAGAGAGGTACGCTCAGGGTCAGAGCAAGGTTATGCATTGCAACACAGAATCCACATACCCAGCAGTTGGTTTTTTGAGATAAGGGTCCTGAAAGATATGGTCAGAGCAGTTCAGAGGCCAGGGAATATATTTAATATAAAGTAAAAGACAGTGATTGGAAAGCACCAATAAAAAATAATAAAGTAAAAGCAAAGTAAGACAGAAACTCAACTTGATCAAGAGGTCCAGGATGTCAAAGGATTGCCCTCAGTCACACCTCTGCCAAAAGTAACCAACACTTGCATTGGGCTATACCATTTATAGTAGCTTCCCACACATTATTTCATGTGATCTACATCACAACACCGTGAAGTAGATATCATCTTTCACAGTAGATATATTAACTCTCCACTTGACAAGTGAGGATGCTGGTCCTAAGGAGGCTGTGACCTGCTCATGTCACAGGGCCTATAAATGGTTGAGTTGGTCTTAAAGACAGCACTACTGAGGCGCAGGGTCTTGTATACCCACTGCCCTGTGCTCCCTCTACTTAAAGAGATTTTCCCAAAGGCTATGTTTTGTACTCTAATGAACTCTTTTTTTTTTTAAGTAACTTTGCATATATTCCTATGTTTGTAATTGTTGCAAAGGAATTACTTAATGGAAAGTTTAGGATAATATAAATTTGGGATTTAAAGAAGAAAGAGATCCTGATTCGGAGGAAGTGGGACAAGAGTGAGGGTACGCTGAGCGAGAAAAGTATTGTGTTTGACCAGAGGCCTTTGTTAGATTTACGAGCAAAAGTCCTGTCTTCAAAGAGAAAACACTGGAAGTCAGGGAGTGAGATAGAAACCAACTTTCTGAGAGGGAAAGCTGTCACCAGGCACAGGAACGGATGGTGCCAGGCAGGCACTGCCCATTCTGTGCATACTGTCAAACCACACAGTGGACAGTGGTCTCTTATGTACAGCAAAAGATGGAAAAAAGTAGTGAATCTCATGCCAATGGTTGAGAAAAAACCTACCTTGTGACATAAAGACTATTGCTAGCAGAGATAAAGCCTGTGGTTAAATAAGGCCTGTGGGAATAGTATTCTCCTGAAACTTTTGTGTGTGGCTGAAGGACTTTTGCTGGGGCTACAGAGTCGGGGGCAAATTCAAGAAAGTAGTAATGGATCAAGACACCTGTAAGCCATATCCTGCAGGAAGTCTTCTTAGCTGAGTGTCCCCTTTGCTGACCTTGATGACTTTTTATGCTCAGGACTCAAGTAGAGGACGAATTTATGACCTTTCTGCACTTACTTATTTAGTTTCCATGCTTTCATTCAACAATTACTTATTGACAATGACTATAAGCCTGTCTAGTTCATTATACTCACTTTGCCCCTTATTCAGTTTTTCCAAGCTGAAAACCTCATCTCTTATCAGTTCATCATGAGTATCCAGCACTGTTTCTCCTGTTTCTGTCACCTTTAGTCTTTCATTTCAAACTCAATTATCAAAAATACTCTTCTCAACACCGAAACAACTTATCTCTGCTTTTTTTTACCTCACTAATAAAGTATAACTTCATTTAAAAGAAAAAGGAATTGAGGGAAGGAAGGAGAGAAACTAAGAAAGAGAGATGAAGGAATAGAAGGAAAATAAGACAGGAAAGGAAAGCCCTTTTAGCGAATCAGTATTAGCCTTGATTCATTTTGGAAATCCCATATCCTCCTTTGTTCAGAAAGAGTTACTCCATCCCCTTCACACATTTTCATGTTTCTCATATTAAGATAGTCACCATTTTTCTCTTGAAAATTCTGGGATGTTTTTCTTTAGAAATGTCAAGTCAGGCTGTGTTTAGCGATTCAGCATAGTCATATTTATCTTTTCTCCCTCTGGGATAACCCAGAAGCTTCCAGACATTTATTTGCAGGATTGGGTTGTTTTGCCACAGAAAAACTTCTATCTAAACTTAGGAAAAACCACAGTAAGTTTAAGCAGTGACTGTGAAAATTAAGGATTACCGAAAAAGATGTTAAATTGATGATGATAGTAATTATGATTAAATTATTTATTGTGTGCAATGTATTAGGAGTCGTATTTATGTTATTTCATTTATTCTCTTGACAATGATGTGGAAAAATATAATTATTTCTACTTTACAGAGGAGAAACTGGCACTGAAAGACTGATTTCGTAATTAAGTCACATAGCTAAGTGGGTGGTTTTAATTTTTTTTTTTTTTGCATTGCCTGTGCACTTAATATATAGATTGTTGCTTCAGAAAAAGCACATAATTGAGCACTCACTGTGCATGAAGCATTCCCAGGCGGTGTCTGTTTCCAGGTGAGACTGCCCGCCTTGAAACTTGACATTTCCACCCTTGGAGATAGAGAACTGCTTCATCGGAATATTGCATAGGGGATTCAAACACTGAATGGAAGGTTCTGATACAAACATGTAAGGGTCATTATAACCCTAGAAGTGTATGACTCTAACACATGACTTCTTTATGGGAGATTGTGGCCTGATATAGGTTGAAAGACATAATAACTTTAGAGCAAGGAAACACAAGATTAGGGACTGCATGATCAGAAGGGAGGCCACTCCACTCAGTCTCTCCGGTGACTGAGAAAATATGGTGCAGGTTCTGGCAGTTGCACTGGGCTTTGAGCAAAGGGTGGAATTTCCATGAGGAGACTTAGAGTTTTGAGAAGAGTATTTTAGGCAGGCAGAATGGATGTGAGCAAAGCTATAGAGGTTAAAAGAAAAAAGCCCAATGCATATGTATATAATATGTGAAAAATAATTTGTATTTCAAATTGTCTTGAATAAAGAATTTCTAGAAAATTGGGAGACTTAATATGATAAAGCTATAATGAAAAACAACATTATATATTCTGTTGGCATGTGAGTGAGGAGCCTTTTGGGGATTTATTTGAGCTTCAGAATTTTAGATGTTACTTTCATAAACAAATGATGACCTACGAGTTAAGAGTCTTGACCATGTTTTTATACAGCTTTATTCCCTGGAAATGGAGGCGTTTACTCAGCCAGCACTGTCAGGACATTACAGTGTGTTCCTGTGTGTTCCTGGAGTCAGAGTTTGGCACCCAGTCTTCAGTCCTCTTTGACACCCTGAAGTCATCATGTGTCTCCAAGCATAGTTTTTTCCTGTTTTGTTTTTTTCCTCCAAGGTCAGACCTCCAAGACTGCAGTGATGGTACAAGGCCTTTCATCATGTCAGAGTACTTTGCACTGATCTAAAAAAAAAAATCCTAGAGGTGTAAAACTTCAAGTTTATTTGAGCAAGAGAAAGGTTCTAGCCCCGGGAAGTTTTCCAGACTGAAGTTAGTTCAGAATGCTGAGCTGTACCATCTGTGCAGATTATGTCTATAGCTGGAGAAAAGAAGTGATATACAAGAACAGCCTGATTGGGTGCAGTCAGCATTTGCCTTATATGGGCATAGTGGGATGGACATCCACCTTACAGGGCGTGGTCTGGTTAGCCGGCAGCCTGTGATTGGCTGAAGCTCTCCTGCTAATATTGACTGACACTCAGCTGTTAGGAGAATACACTCTCACGTTAGTTTGCAGATTTTTTACATACTAAGTTAGGTTGCAGTTCACTACATATGGAGCAGTTTGGGGCCAAATTTATCAGGCTGCTGCAGAATCATAGGCCAAACTTTTGAGTTTAACAACACCAAATCCAAATTGCCAATCAATTTTTACCTGCTTTTTTCTTGGTCTCTTCTTTTCTTTCTTTAAAAAATCGTGGTAGAACACCTATACAATGTACCTTCTTCCCTACTTTTAAGTGGGCAGTCCAGTCCGGGAGGTTTAGATTGCCATTGTTGCACAGTACCTCTCCATTACTGTTCATCTTGCAGAACTGAAACTCTTGCTCATTAAAGGACACTCCATTTCCCTCTTCCCCGACACCTGGCAACTGCCATTCTTTCTGTTTCTTGGAATTATTTGACTACCTAACTCCTCATACTGAGCATCTTTTCATATGCGTGTTGGACATTTGTTTATCATCTTTGGGGCTGTGTCTATTCAAGTCATTTCCCCGTTTTAAAATTGAGTTCTTCGTTGTTTTGTTGTTGAGTTGTAGGAATTCTTTATGTATTCTTGGTATTAACTCTTTATAAGACATGTAATTTGCAAATACTTCTTATCCTTCTGCAAGTACCTTTTTAATCTATTGATTATGCCCTTTGACTCACAGAAGTTTTTCACGTTAATGTAATCCAATTTATTTATTCTTTGCTTTTGTTACCTGCATTTGCTTGATGTGTTTTTATTTATATATACATTTTTTATTTTTGTGGTACTAGGTATTGAACCCAGGGGTGTTCTACCACTAAGTTACACTCCCAGCCCTTTGTTTTTAAAATGTTGAGACAGGTTCTTGCTAAATTACCTTGCACTGGCCTCAAGCCTGAGATCCTCTTGTCTCAGCCTCCCAAATACTGGGATTACAGGCATGTGCCACGGTGCCCAACTGCTCTGTGTGTGTGTGTGTGTGTGTCGGTGCACACGCAAGTGCATGGTGGTTCTGGGGATTGAATCTAGGGGCATTCTACCTTCGAGCTATACCTCCAGTGTCTTGCTAGATTGCTGAGAGTCTTTCTTTGTTTCTGAGGCTGTCCTCAAACCTGCAAAACTCATGTCTTAGCCTCCCAGGTACTGGGATTACAAGTGTGTGTTGCCACACCCAGCTTGCTCAGTGCATTTTGAAAAGAGCCATTGCAACACTTGCATTTAACATCTAGCATGGCATTCTTCCTTGCACGTGTATGGTACTTCCAACTCTATTCTTTGCATTCTTTTATGTAGCCATCATGGGAATAAAGTGTTCATCAGACCACAAAGTAATAGCAGAAAGAGAGAATACAAAGGCTTAAAAAAGTGAGCATCATTCAAGACGGGAAACAGAAGGACACAGTAGCACTTGGAGGCTCAGAATGCTTTGATCCCCACTCAGCAGCACTGGCCATAACCATGGGTGTTAACTCCATGCTTCAATACTCAAAATTATATATATAAATATTCCATAATTTCTAGGTGTGGTGGCACATGCCGGTAATCCCAGTATTTGAAAGACTGAGACAGGATTGCAGGTTCAAGACAAGCCTCAGCAGCTTTGCAAGACTCTCAGGAACCTAGCAAGACCCTGTTTTGGAAACAAAAACAAACAAAAAATAAAAAAAAAAGGGTTGGGGATATAACTTGGAGGTAGAATGCCCTGGGTTCAGTCCCCAGTACCAAATACACACACACACACACACACACACACACACACACACACTTCTAAATTAGTAGTATACAGGGTAAAAATATGCTGTAGAAATATTTTGTGATAACTTTTTTTTTTTATAATGGGAGCTACACTATACATACAGTGACCATATGCCCTGGTTACCTGGTTGATACCTGTTGCCCTGGTGTGATCATTACACTCCCATTTATACAACGTCAAGGACCCAGAGTGTATGGGAAGATGATAAAGGCCTAGCATCTTAATAAATGATATTATCTCCTAGTTCATATCAGCCTCAAGGCTTCATCACCAGGGATCAGCTCCCAAAGGCTGAATGAGGTGTTTTCTCCGAGTGACTTCTGGAGGGTAGAGAATGATGAGGGATCACAGATCACAGTTCTATTCATCAGGATAAGGGAACCAGACGAAAGTACATACATTTCCCACATATCCTGCAGGTCATTCCCACTAAAATATCTCCTTGTTCCATTTTTATTCCTTCTTATTTTGCCATACAAAGATGCCCACTTTTAGAGGGGAAAATGATTGCAGGAAGGAGGGGAGATGGGGAAGGGAGATCAGGGTGCCACAGTGTGAGGGGTCGTTTGTTTGTTTGTTTTCTGTTCTTGTTGGTAAGTTGGAATTCTAAGAACTTCTCTTTGTATCCTGTAAGGCATTAATGGCCTCCACTGCCTCTGTGAAGTGTGTGGTGCTGAGGTAATGGGCAGGAATGGTTCATCCATTTTCATAAACATCTAATTTATTGCCAGGAAAAAGCTTGGATGGTGGGAAGAAGATAAACTTTAGGATTAAAAACTAAAGCTCTAGATAATAGGGTTCACATATCAAAACCTCATTATTATACATTTTCTGCTTTATATTTGTGAGAATGTTGCTTTTAAGGTTGGTGCTCCTGGTTATTCCCATGTGAAAGTCAATTTGAAAAGCAGAGGTGTTTGTTGTATCATTGTTATTATTAAACTCACTGGCAGAACTCCCTGAGTGAGAAATAGGGTTATTTGAATTGTGCTCCTGTGGTGATTTTCCTTCATGACATTTATTTCTAAACTCCTCTGTTTTGGTCGTATAGTTAATAATTTCATACCTGTTACTCACAGGAATACAACTTTATTCCTTTGTCCTCAGTGTCACATTGCTATACAAAATTGTGAGAATCTATCCCAGAATTTTACAGAGAAATGAGAGCTGACTGGCCTCGTGAATATAGTCTGGTGTGTGTCTGTAATGTTTATAGAGTTGTTAAAATGACTGCAGTGGGCTTCCAGAGTACTTTTGAAAGATTCCTCAGCTATTAATTTCAGGTTAATGAATAGGTAGTAGTTTCTTTAGCAATAAAGATGCATTAGTAGGACATGAGATAATATATGTGTATAGATGTGGTTTTCTCTGTTTACAATGCACCTTCAGAGCAGATTTCACCAAAACTAAATTGGAACTCTGAAAAGAATACACGGTGGGCCCTGTGCTCGGCTGAAGCCCTGGGTTCAGTGCAGTGTTCTTCTGAGAACCTGTGGCATCAAGTGTGCCTTTAACAGCCACGTGAAAAATATCCTGCCCAGGCTGTACAATCATGTTCAGCTGACACAGCTAATTTAGTATTTTCTCCTTTTGGTCTTTATACTTTATCTTCAGGCATCGCAGGTAGTAAACTTTGGAATATTGCCTTTTATATTGCATACTGAATGTGCGTCTTTAAAGCCACAGAAAAAATGCCTGTGAGGCAATTTCCATAACTATAAAAACATATATTTAAATTTATGTTCTAGATGTATTTGTAGAGAGGAGAATAGAAGCAGGATCATCAGTTTGATTGAGCTGCAGTTTGATTTCGTAGTGGTGTTCATTTGGCCTTTAATTGGTTCTTACATGCACCATTGTTACACCTTATTCAAATACAAATGACAACTGAAGTGTTTATCATTTCTCTTTAGATAGAATGAAAACTCCTGATTCTGTTCAATCATTTTTGAATATCCTAAGTATAATTAATAAGTGCCACGAAATGTCTTTACCCTCACGATGAATGTCAAGCTGTATTCAAATCAGTGATTCTCAACCTTTTCCCGGCCCCCGTACATGTGACAGGTACGACCTGCTTCTGTAACCCGTCATCACAGTCAGGCTTTGGTCACTCAGCGTGTGGGCTGGGAGACCCGCCTGGCAGTCCGTGTGCCCCTCCACTCTCAGGTACTGTCTTCTTCCATCACCCACGGACACCTTGAGAATTGCTGACTCGCTGTCAGCATAGTCGTGGTGGGGGAGAGCAGAAACAGCTGGACTCATTTCACGCTGGAATTTGATGTTCCCTTAACTCTGAGAATGCTTAGATGACACCAAGCCTTGATTGATGCAAACGATCACAAGCTGGATGCCTTATGGCGCAATCACATGATGATGAGCTTCACAACTGTTTCCTGCCGATGATGTTAGCTCAAACGAGCCCACAGCTAGTAACTTCAGGCCACCGTAAAGAGATAGTGAGCTATGGCATGTTTCATTAAATTTGAGGACGGGTCACTTCTGGACTTTACAAAACATTCTTGTTAAGAGGTCAAGTCAGATATGACCTAAAAGTGATAGCAAGATTTAACAGAACAAAAATCTGTTGGCATGTAACCTTTCTCTCTCTCTCTCCTTATAACTTTATTGTGGTATAATTTACATACTATAAAATTTGCCCATTTTAAGGTTTTAACTTACTTAAATGATTGCTTTAAATCATTTCAATAATTTTTAGCAAATTTATAGTTATGAAACCATAACTACAATCTAGTTTTTTAACATTTCTAACACCCCCCTAAAAGTTCCCCTTGTCCTGTGTAAAGTCTATCCCCATTCCAAAACCCAGCCCTAGACAACCACTAATTTGCTTTTATTTATTTTTTTCTTTTTCCTTTCTTTTTTTTTTTTTTTTTTGTTTGTGGTGCTAGAGATTGAACCCAGGTCCTCATGCATTCTAGGCAAGTGCTTTACCACTGAGTGATACCCCAAGCCCATACTAATCTGCTTCCTGTCTCTACATATTTGCCAATTCTGGAGATTTCATGTAAACAGTGTCATACATTATGAAGTGTTTTGCACCTGACCTTTTCCACTTTGTGTAATGATTTTGGGGGAACATTCATCTGTATTGTTTACAGCTTGTATCAATACCTTGTTCCTTTTCTTTGCTGAAGTGTTCCACTGGACTGATAACTACATTTTATCTTTCCCATAGTGTGATATTTTATATTATAGTCCCTGTAGCTTTCCTTCATGCACCTGGCTCCCAATCTCCTTGCCTGGCTTCCCCATGGAACCCAGGTCAGATTGAGCTTCCCAGACATGATCTGCATGGCCCTCTTGGGCAGTCTGTATTTCCTTGCTTATTCCTCTCACTTCTGACTCCAAACTTCAGTCGCTGGCCTGGGGAGTAAACATTTTTATAACATGAAGAAGTGATGACCATTATATCCAGATTGTTGGGTTCAGGACTTTGGTCCCTGGAACTCGTACAGACTTTGAAATGTCGTATGAGGACCGAGAAACAGAACCTAGTTGAAGATTTCTGGGGTAATTAGGACGTTAGCCTTTGAGTTTTGTGGCATTGATGATAGCCAAATCCCATTGTGGTCACAAATTTCAAGTGAGCCCAGCCGGAACAGTTTTGGGTTTCCTGATGATTCCTTTATCATATTGTCTTATTGTCTGACAGGGCTATCCTCTCCCATTGTTCTGACAAATGATTCTAATACCAGTAATGCACTTCATTTCACATTTTAATATCATGCAGGGCTAATTTTACTTCATTTTCATAGAGTCTCTTTTTGTAAGCTTCCTTTTACACATTTAACTTTTGTTATGTTTTTGACTGCTATTTTAGGGGAACTTAAGTCTAGATTAAATCTACCAAGATAATAGAAAACAAAAGAAGATTTTATGATTTAATTACAGATTACCCTCTTTAGTAATTCATGTAACAAATGATCGAATGTCCACACGGCCTTGCATTGGACCTTAGAAGTGCAATGAGGAAAGAAAGTCCTGGTCCCTAGTTCTACAGAACGTACAGTTTATGGTACTGGTTACCAATCTATGGCTTCAGCCAAACGCAGCCCACCTCCTGTCTTATACCGCCTGCAAACTAAAAAAATTAATCAACTATTTTATTTTGAAGTAACTATAAATTCACATGAGGTTATAAGAAATAATACAGAGAAATTTATGTACCCTTTACCCATCCCCCCCATGGTAATACCATGAAAAACTATAGTACCACATATAGTACAACCAGGATGTTGACATTGGTACTGTCAAGATACAGAATATTCTCATCAACACAGAGATCTTTCCTGTTGCCCTTTTATAGCATCGCCCTGTCCCCTTTCACCCGCACCCCCTCCTTAACCCCTGGAAACCACGCAACTCTTTTCCATTTCTATAGTTTTGTTGTTTCATAAATGTTTTACAAGTAGATTCATTTAATATGTAACCTTTTGGAATTGGTTTTTTTTTTCACTCTGTAATTCTCTGGTAATTCGTTTGACTTGTTGTGCATTTCAATAGTTCATTCCTTTTCATTGCTAAATAAATCCATAGTATGAATTCACCTGCTGAAGGACATCAGGGTTATTTCTAGGTTTGGGCTGTTATGAGTAAGGCTTCTGTAAACATTCCTGCAAACATAATTTTTTATTTCTCTGATATAAAAACCCAGAAGTGCACTTGCTGAGTCTTATGTAGTTGCATGCTGACTTCTGTAGGAACCTGTCAAACTCTTTTCTAGAGTGGTGGTGCGGGAGAGCAGTGATCCAGTTTCTTTGCATCCTTGCCAGCATTTGATGTTGGCACTATTTTTTTTTTTTTTTAAATTTTAGCCATTCATGTAGGTGTATAATGATATCTCATTTGGGTTTTAATTTGCATTTCCCTAGTGGTTAATGATGTTGAACAGTTTTTCATCTGTTTATTTGCTGTCTGTAGATCCTTTTCCATGAAATGTCTGTTCATGTCTTGCTTGTTTTCTAATTGAATTGTTTGGTTTTTATTGTCAAGTTTTGAGAATTTATTATATGTTCTAAGATTCTATTGTATATATTAGTTCTTTGAGATAGTTTGCAAATATTTTCTCCTAGTCAACAGCTTATCTCTTCATCTTTTTATCAGGGTCTTTCACAGAGCAAAGATGTTTTCTCTTTGTTTCTGTTTGTTTTGATGAAGTGCAGTTTATCAATTTTTCCCTTTTTAGATTTTACTTTTGGTGCCAAATCAAAGAATTCTTTGACTAGCTTCAGGTCCCAACAAGTTTCTTCTGGTTTTGTTTTTTTGTTTTCTGAAATGTTTATACTTTCACATTTTACATTTAAGTTCCTAATCTATTGTAGTTTTTTTATAAAATATGAGACACTTACAGAAATGTTATCGTATCCGGTATGTGGTTTGCAATCTTTTTGAGGGGGAGGTACATATATGCAAGGGTCTGTTTCTCAACATACTTTAGCTATGTTCCACAAACTTTTGATATGTTGCATTTTCATTTTCATTCCATTCAATGTATTTTAAAATTTCTTTTGAAGCTGCATCTCTGGCCCATGGATTAATTACAAGTGTGCTGTTCAGTTTCCAAGTGTTTGGAGATTTTCCAGTTACTTGTTTTATTGATTTCTTGTTTGGTTAAACTGTGGTCAGAGAAGGTAACTTGTATGATTTCAGTTCTTGTGAACTTGTTGAGATTTGTTTTAGCACTCAGGATATGATCGATCTTGTTAAGCATGAGCACCTGCAAAGAATATCCATTTCTCACTGTTATTGTATCAAGTGTTCTGTAATTGTCAATTATATACTTTTGGTTTATTGAGTTCTTTTATGTCTTTGCTGATTTCAGTCTAATTCTTTCATTGATTGTTGAGAAAAGGGTATCTTTGCTCTGAAGTCTGTTTTATCTGATATTAATAAGCTACTCTTGCTTTCTTTTAATGTTTGCATTATAGATAGGTTGTGTCCCCTTGGCCAAAATCCAACATGCTCCAAAATCCAAAACTTTTTGAGCACCAGTGTGATACTACAAGGGAAAATTCCACATGTGACCTCATGTGACAGGTGGCAGTAGGAAACATAAATGTTTTTTATGTTTAGACTTGGTTCTTATCCCTAAGATATCTCACTATATACATGCAAAGAAAAAAAAATTCAAAACACTTCTAGTCCAAAGTATTTTGGATAAGGGATACTCAACCTATGTCTTTTACATTCTTATACTTTTCATCTGCCTATATCATTATAATTGAAGTATTTCATATATCACATATGATTTGGTTATGTTTTAAAATCAACTCTATTAATATCTTAGTTGTTTCATTTATGCTATGTTTAATGCAATTATTGATATGTTAGATTAAGTCTGCCATTTTATTTTTGTTTTCTGCTTGTTTTGTTCTGTGTTTCCTGCCTCCCTGTTAGTTGAAAATTTTCTAGAATTCCACTTTTATTCCTCTGTGTTGTATTTTAGAGTACCTTTTTGTTTGACTTTTAAGTGTATAATCTATGATGTTATATATACATTAGCTAATTACAGTCTATTGGTGCTGTCATTTTACAAGTTTATGTCTTTCTACATCCTGTTACTCTCCCTTGTTTACAACAAAATTGTCATAAATATTTCTCCCACATGCATTTGAAACCATATCTGTGTTGTGCTTTTTTCTTCAACTATGAAATGTAATTTAGAAAACTCAAGAGGAAAAGGTAAACCTATTTATTGTGTTTACCTATACTTTCGTCTACTGAGTTCTTCCTTCATGATTTTGCAATATTTTTTTTTAGTTCCTTTTCCTGTTTAGAGGACTTCCTTCAGACATTTTTTTTTTTTAGGATAGGTCCATAGCAATAAATTCTATTGGCTGGAGAATGTCTTGATTTTTCCTAAGAGGAAAAATACTGTTTTCAGTGGATTCTGGGTTGATGGTTCTTTGTCTTTCAGTGCTTAAAAATGGGATGGCTTTCCTTCTGGCTTCCATATTTTTTAATGAGAAATCTATTATTCAAATTATTTTTTCCTCAGAGGTAAGGTGTCATTTCTCTTACACTGCATTTAAATCCCATGTTTTTAGTTCTCAATATTTTGATGTGAATTTATGTGCATTGTTTTGAGTTTATCCCATATGAAGTTTGTTCAGCTTCTCCAATCTATAGATAAATTTCTTTCATCAAATTTTATAAGTTTTCAGCCACTATTTCTTTGAGTACTCTTTTTCCTTCTTTTTCTTCTGTGACTTCAGTTACAAAAATATTAGATCTTTTACCATAGTCCTCTGTTCTATGAGGCTCTGCTTGTTTTTTTGGTTTTGTTTTGTTTTTCCTTCACTTTTGTCTATTTTCTCTGTTCTTCAGGCGAGGCTTACAGGTTTTACTGTTTTATTTTCAAGTTTACAGATTCTCTTCTCTGTTTGAATGCCATTCATTTTGTTTTCCATTTTGGTTATTATATTTCCCAGTTCTGAGTCTCTATTTGGTCCTCCTTTGTGTCTTCTGTTTCTTTATTGAGAATTACTATGTTCCTGACTCTCCACTAGACTTCCTCTGCCAGTGCTCCCCAGCGAAGAGAAGAGAGGGTCCCCCACCTGGAGGATGGGGCGGAGCCTCTCCGGGTATGGATGAAAGTACAGCTTCCCTAAAATAGCCTTCCTGGACACCACAGGAGGGCAGGGAGGATAGATTGGGCTTGAAGTGTCCTGTGGCAGCCTGCTCAGAATTTGCTAGAGCAGGTAGGGGTGGGGCCACCAGTTTTCTGTGGAATCTGGCTGAAGTAGAATGGTTAATAACTAAAAGTTCTCTCTCTTCCAGGGCTGCCCCTCTTCCCTTGTCTGTCCCCCAGGTTAAAGAGAGAGGCCTTTGTTTGGGTATTTTTGTTTTGTTTTTGTCAGTGCTCATTGGCATTGCCAAGTTGCCTGCTTCTTTCTGTGAGTCAGATATACCTGAGACAAAAAGAATTCAGAGAACTTACCACTGTGGCACTCCTTGGGTCCCAGGAGCCCCTACGCTAGCCAGCCTGCCTCCTTTCAATCATTGAGGTCTTCTTGTGTTTGTTTATATATAACATCCAGAGTTTTTAGTTATACCTAACAGGAGGAAGCATATCTTTTCCATCTTCTGAAAGAAGCAGTTATTCTTTGAAATTTTTAGTTTTCTAACAGCATGTTTTCCCAGCATCTCTGTGCCATGATCATCTTGAGTTGGCTTGCTTTGGAGGACTTAAGATTGGCTAATCAATTTACCAACTTCTGTGAAATAAAATGTCAACATAGCTCAGCTAATTTTAGTACCATGAGCTTGTCTGTTTGAGCATGAGTTTTTAAAGAGTATTATATTTAGAGAAATATTTAGATGATTTTATCAGTACATCCTAATAAGGATAATAAAGTCTTATAGTCACTTTTTTTTGGTGGTGGTGGTGGTGGTACTGGGGATTGAGCCCAGGGTTGTTCTACCTCTGAGCTACACCCCCAGCCCAATTTTATTTTTTATTTTGAAACAGGGTCTCACTAACTTGCAGAGGGCTTTGCTAAGTTGCTGAGGCTGGCTGCAAACCCACTATCCTCCTCTCTCAGTCTACTAAGTACTGGGATTACAGGCATGCTCTATCACACCTGGCCATTATTTTCATTTCTAAGTAAATAATTATCAGTAAATTAAAACAAGAATTAGTAACTGGGATGTCATTAAACTAAAAAGTTTCTGCTCATCAAAGGAAACATCAAGAGTCTAAAGAGAGAGCCTGCAGAATGGGAGATCTTTGCCAGCTATTCCTCTGATAGAGGACTAATACCTAGAATATACAAAATACTTAAAACACTTACATTAAAAATTAAATAACCCAATCAAGAAATGGGCAATTGAAATAGACACTTCACAAAAGAAATTGAAATGGCCGATAAATATATGAAAAAAATGTTCAACATTTTAGCAAGCAGGGAGATGCAAATCAAAACTACATTGAGATTCCATCTTTATTTTTCTAAAGGATTTTGAAATTTAATTTCTACTGGTAACAAAGACACAGGTACTGCTAACACCAGTCACAGACATTTTTATAACATTGCATTTTTTGGTTCATCACTTAGCATAATGGTAGTTGCTACTATTAGGGTTTAAATAATATAATTAGTTGTATTATTAATTTGTAATTAACACATTGCCAAGAAATGACATATAGTACTATATCAACAAATTTGGGTGTTTTTTCTTTTAGCATTTTGGTATCTATTTTGAAATCATCGGTACCCTTTGTAGTTCATGTTTTAAGGATATTATTTAGAAGAATCTTGTGCTTTTCCTCACGTGATCTTCTCTCTGCCTGTAACACTTCTTTTTCTCCTTTTGTAGCATCAGCCAGTATGTGATTGTCATGTCCATGACCATCTTTCTGGTGTTTCTCAATGGCCTTGCACAACTGCTTACAACAAAGAAACTCCACCTGTGCGGCAAACCCAAGAGTCACCTCGGCTGATGCTGCGGAAGCCATGGCTCAGCGTCCGGGTCCGGTCTCTCCTCCTCCCCAGCTACAGTTTCCTCACAGAGTCACTAAGAAGATGGGTGTTGATGCATCGCATATTGTTGTATAGAGAAATTTGTATTTGGAATTTTGACTTTACAGGTTGTCTGGGATAAAGGAGTTTTGTTTCTTTGTTTTTCTTTTTCAATCACTTTGAAATAGCGGTCATGTCTGTGGAAGAGCAGAGCAGAGCATTCTGCATCTACATTTCGTTGTCCCTCAGCCGGCAGCTCTTCTCAGCGATGTGTCGGGGCACCTGCAACCATCTGGCTTTGTAGTAGTTCTAACCACTCAAGCTATCGCTGGTAAGACAGTCAGCATGTGTATTTCAAATTTACTAAAGCTTCAGAAGAAAAATGTTTGCAGGTACTTGTTCTTTTTATTCAGGATAACATCTTATGCTTCTTAGTGCTGTTTCCAGGATTCCCATAGTCAGCGAGCTGGATGCAGGCTTAACCTTCACTTTTTTTTAATTTCAGGATTATCATGGAATTTCTGGGGATCAAAAAGTAGAAAATGCTTAGTATTTGTGTCTTATCTGTGCAGAACCTGAAGAAGTAGCTTTTAATTGTAGGCTCAACATCTGTTACCCCAAAACATTTTTTATGTATTATTTCACCAGGATTCTCTGAATCAGTGGTTAAAAATTTGTGCTAAAATTGTTAGTCTTTGGTTGTGAGATTCTAGCCCAAAGATTTAAGTCATATCATTACATTTAAGTTTACATTCGTAAACCAATTCCAATGGACAGTATATTTTGAAAATAATTTTTATTTGGATTTTCCATAAAATGACCTTTACATATCTCCGAAAAGTTGGCCTTTTGCCTATAGTATGCCAGAAACATTTGGCTGATGTTAAGCTTTGCTGGTATGTGTTCCATTTTTTTTTTTTTTTTACAAATAATTGCCTTTGATTTAAGTTATAGCATTACTAATTCCTGTTAATGACTAGGAAGTCCTCTACAAATTACTAGATTTTTCAAATTTGCAGGTGAATGAAAAAATACAATTTAGAAGACTCAGAACTCAGTTTGGCAAAATATACTTTCTTAATTTCTATTTGTTATTAAATATACTTATAATTTATTTGTGAAAATACTTCATAGGGCAGCAGTGAATGCCTTCTCGCATATTAAAAGAAAGGTATTGATATCAACATAAGACCAGTCACATCATTCTGTAATATAAAATCTGAGTGGGCAACCAAGAAGCTACTGGGTAGCAAACAATGGCATTGGCACAAAGAGAATCCATCCATCAGCTTCCATATAATCTCAGAAGGGTTTTGATCAGTTGTTTCACCTATCAGAGAATCCTGATCATATAAACGCCTTATCATACACCCCTTTTATACCTAATTTTGCCTTTTGTCTTTTCCCAGATTTTCTTACAAAAGACTTAATGGATATTTTATTATGACATTGTAAAAGGTGCTCAGTGCCTTATCTTTCTTTATTATGTTCTCTGAAGCATTTTTTTCTTATTAACACTGCCTTGGGGGTCAATGTGAGTTTACAGAAGAGGAGAATGCTCCTGTGGACTCAGGCTCGCCTTGCTGTACTGTAACTGGATGCCCCAGACTCACTTGGAAATGGGCCTTTTCTACTGTACAATTTCTCAAAGGAGTTTGAAGTATATATTTTTATATGGAGTGACAGAAAAAACCCAAAATGTATTGCTGTCTTAAGGCATTTTTTATTCTATCTATAATATACTAGATTTTTCTGATTAACTTTGGATTGGAAATTGCTGTAAGAATTAAAGTGGGCATATCAAGTAGAAAAAATATTGAACAACAAAAACAGGCATGCTGTGTCATGTGGATCATGTGTAAATTTTGGAGAGAACACTAGGCTCTAAGCAATGAACTGCAGCCTCTTTACGATTACCACTAGATTAATTCCTATCATTGTAGTCAGCGTGCAATATTGAAACACAAACTGCTTTTATATTTTTTAGGAAAATAATGTTGTAAGTGACAATATATTTTCAAAGTAATGTCCTCAAAATTATTTATCAGTGATAAAGCTAGATTCAGACACATAGCATGGTTTCTCATGAAAAATTCACTGCAAATTTCAGCCTCTTCTTCCCCTGCCAACTTTACACACTGTTGTAGACTAAGAACGCCTTTGCTCTTCCTTTTGACATGTCTCTGTGCTACTGAAAGTGTGATTTCTGCTGAAGCTAGCCCAGGGGGAATGAAGGGGTTTGCAGGGTACAGTCTGTGGAGACGAGTCAGTAGCTGCAGAGTTACCCTACCCTTGAGGAACTAGGTGAGCCCATACACACAGTAGATGCATCTTGTCAGGGGATTGAAGAGAGAGAGACACTAAGTCAACTCAGTCATTTGAAAAGAGCCCACCACACTCTATATTTGAGGACTCCTTTAAGAGACCAGAGGTGACTGGGTAATTTCTCTTCACTTTATAGTAGTTCTTTTTATGGTGACCGTCCTCCCATCCTCTTCAAAATGCTTTAAAGGGTGTATCATTGTTCTGCTGTGTGTTTTCAGTACAACGATGTCTGTAGCATTTTCCCATTTTTGCATCAACATGGTTTTTAATGAGTCAAAATGGGTGAGACTTCTGCACTAATTCATTCTATAAGTAAATAAAAATATTTTGGATGTATCACTTATTCCCTACATACTAAAGTGGATCACAGCTGTTGATTGATTTAATCATTAAAATTGCAATCTTTATGGACCACAGAGAAGCATTTCTGAAAATATGTTTCTTAGAACATCAGTTCCTTAGTATACAAATATAAGTCATAATAAAAAGGGCTCCCTGATGAAAAACACCTAGTCAAAGTGAAATGTGTGCATTCATTTAGTGCTAGGGAAGTTTACCTGCATTGGGAAGAGAGGAAGACAACAATATGTCAGAGTTTCCACTTAGTTGACTACAGATCCAGAATCTCCCTCCCACTTGGAAACATACTTTAGAAATGTCCCCATATACTTTTGTCACACTATTGAAAATAGGGTATTACGTGCTTAATTGAATTTTTTCCCTGAAAACTGCAAAGCCATATGTATTTCAACCTCTAATGGGGGAAATCTTCAGAATGTACTGGGAATTTTGCCTGCCGCTGTATAAATTATGCTTCTCGTCACTTAGTCTTTCTGGTGTGAGTGTTCACCACCACTCAATTGCATTTTATCACAGTCCATTGTACATTCTAGTCCAAGTTGCTTATATTTTACATCTTTCACCTGAAAAATAAATTCACAACAAATGTCAGCTTCTTGTGATTAGACTGTAGAAAATGACTGCTAATTAAAGTTTTTAATGATGGCTTTGTTACAAAAAATTATGAAATAAGAATTAGTTGTCAAGATTGACCTCGAAGGGCTAAAATCTAAAGTTATTACTCTTGTTTAAACTCATGAACACAGATAGATTGTTTTCACAAAAGAATCCAACTGACTTGTATCAGATATCGAGGCTGGCAAATATTACCAATTCAATGATTTTTTTTTTTCTTTTGTGCTGGAGGTGAACCCAGGGGCATTCTACCTCTGAGCTACACCCCCACCCCTATTTTATTTCTTAATTTGAGACAGGCTCTTGCTAAGTTGCTGAGGCTGGCCTCAAACCTGCTATCCTCTTGTCTCAGTCACCCAAGTACTGGGGTTACAGGTGTGCACCACCATACCCTGCTAACAATTAATGAATTTTTAGAAGGTTGTTTTTACTTTAATGTGTTCAGTGGAACTTGACTAAAATGATTGACAAGGTCAGTTGTCAATCCTATAGACATTAGCTTTCACCTGTAACATCTCAAAATTACTAAAATATCTAGAAATATTCGGTCCATGTTTTAAAACTTCCTCTCCTTGCTGATGAGAAGTGATGTCCTGAAGAAGGTTTGACACTGTAAGATCAAATTCCAATTTGCCTAATGCACCTTTGCTTTTCTTGCCTTATCTTTGAAGTTATTGTGATTGGTTTTTATCTTATTAAAAATTCATCATACCATCTCAGCCAGGTGATCAAGGCTAATATCAACAGTTCATAGAATGTAGCCTGGATATGATGTGATGAGAATTTTACTAAGTGGTCTTCCTCCCCCAAATCCATCACCCCATCTAATCAAGAGAAAAACATCTCAGTACAGGGACGTGCTACTAAATATCTAATGAGTTCTCTTCTAAAACTGTCAAGGCCATCAAAAACAAGAAAAGGCTAAGAAACTGTCACAGTCAAGAGGAGTCTAAGGAGACATGACAATTAAATGTACTGTGGCATCCTGGATAGAATCTTACCACAGAAAAGAACTTTAAGTTAAAAGAAAAAAAAAAAAAGAAAAAAACTAGAGAAATCTAAACGCAGTAGGGCCTTTAGTTACTAAACTATTAATATCGATCCATTAGTTATGAAAAAAGTTACTAATATAAGATGTTGTATGATCCCTAAAGGAAAGGGGTACAGTAAAACACCATGTCCCTAAGTGCCCCCTTTCTCTTCCCCCAAACCGAGCCAAGTTAAGGGAACAATGAGAGCCAGCCTGGGCCAGAATGTCCAGATAGATGTCATCTTGAAGGACACTGGCTTTCTGTTGTGCACACGGGGAACTAGGGCAAGGTAGTGTTATTGGTAGAAAGCTACTTTCTTGCATGTACGCCGGGACAGTTGCTCCTTTGGACGCTGATCATGCAAGCAAAGCAAGCACGCGGGCACTGCCGATGTCCCTGCTTCTGTACACTAACATAAAAAGTACCCGCTCTGAGCGTGGATGGAAGTGGAGCCGAGGGCACTGTGGAAAGGATTCATTCCACTTTTCCAGCCAGTAGGCACTGGGAAAAACACCATGAGGGAGAGGAGGCGCTACTTGGCAAAGCACCAAGAGGGACAGAGGTGCCGCCTGTCGGCCTGTTGCCATTGAGTTCTTCTTGCAGCGATCACTGATCTCTCTTCCGCTTTCCCTGATAAACCGTGTATCTCCCCCCGGGTCTCCAGGCACTTTCTTTGGCCTTCGGCAACCTACCCCACAACTGGGCACACCTGGGCTGTGGACAGGACAGATGTTAAAAATAGAAACTGGGTAAGGGAGTGTGGCAGAACTCTGTGCCTTTTTTTTTTTTTTTGCAAATTTTCTATGAAACTATTCAAAAATAAAAGGCATACTTGGTTTTAAAGTTTTACACTATGCACGGGTAATTTGACATAAATGCATAAGTGATATTGAAACAGATAAGCAGAGGCTGGAAGGGGTGGTTTGTGCGTTCCTTGGTTTTCCTGTGTTATTTCTCTTCTCCCCGTCTTCCTTCTGCTCTCCGGTCACGTCACTCCCGTCTTAGCCATTTAAGTATTAGCCCAGCGTGTGTACTAGTGTGCTTTTCTTTGTGAACAGTTTCCGGTGCTCAGTGTGCCCTCCATGCAGCGTGAGTGTGCAGAGGGCAGCCGTGCCCTTGCTCAACACTGTCTTCTAGAAGCAGCTGTACCTCCATTGCCAACCTTGTGTGAGAAATGTGTGCATGTATGCCTTTACCAGCTTGTACCTAACAAGGATGTATGATTACAATGCACCAATAAAAAAACTAAAAAAAAAAAAAGGAGCTAGATGGCTCCCATGACTCCTCTCTCCACAGTCGACTAAGTTAGGGGTGCATATCTGACCCAAGCCAGGCCAATTTTAGTTCTTTGAGAGATTTTCAAGCAGAACTGAGAGAAAATTTCTTAAGTGTACAGTTCAAGAGCTGTTGGTGCCTACATTTAATTAATCAAGGTACTCTAGTAACCTTCCAATAAGCAATCTCCTTCCATCAGATACCTTATCTCCTCCTTCCAAAAAAAAAGAGGGATTGATTTTACTAATATTTTTAAAAACATAATGTGTTATGACAAGTCCAAAGCTCCATTTAAAATGTTTATTTTTGCATATGCTCTTTTGACTTTATGCTAAGTTGGAATTGACGGGGCAGAATAATTCTGTGAAAACTAGTTCAGTCTTCATCATCCTGATTCATAGTTTCATGCGTAATAGTATGAAGTATTTAGGCACCTTATTTTGACACTGTGTAGTGAAAATAGTCATTAAAAATCTTAGCTTCAGATTTCCTCCATCTTCAGGAAATGCAAAGAGCTCTTTCATGTTTATTCCTTCAAAACAGAACAAGAATTCTCTCTCGGGTCCTACTGAGTAAACACAAGCATGAATAATCACCGTGGAGGGCCAACCATCTGCCAAGCCCTTTTATATTCATTATTTCATTTAATTGAATCATTGCAACCACTCGTGCTGGGCCAGACTTCAGAGAGCCTGGTCTGGGTTCCAGGCTGTCAAGAACGTCTTGGATTCTGCACATGTCTCTATTTACTTTAGTAGAAGTAACAAACAATTGGGCAAGGTAGCCCACTCTTGTAACCCCAGTACTTGGGAGGCTGAGACAAGAGGATCTCAGGTTTGAGACCAGCCTCAGCAACTTAAGGAGACTCAGCAACCTAGCAAGATCCTATTTCAAAATAAAACATTTAAAAAAGGGCTGGGAGTGTAGCTTGTAAGTAGACTGGCCCTGGGTTCAGTCCCCAGTAACACACACACACACATACACCCACACACACACTCAGAACATACAGGCAATGGAACGATAGTAATGAGAAAAAATGTCTAGGTGTTTTTGACCTCTACATGTCTCTCTTAGGCTCCCCTGGATCCCCCTAGAGATTGGGGCTCTTGGAAGCTCAAGAGGACTGATGTGTGTAGTGGGAGAGAAAAGCAGAGCACAGGCCCACCACCCCAGGCAGCATTCCCACTGGACTTAGGTCATCCTAGGAGGCAGGGGTCTCACTGCTCAGGAGGCCCAGCCGAAGCAGGCCTCTGCATCTGTGCTGCACTCGCACCACGGGGCCAGGACTGACCCACCCGTGCACACCGGGGGAACTTCCTGGGCAACACCTGGCCTTGCCACTCAGTGCTGACTCAGGTAGGTTTTAGCCTTATTCTCCAGAGAAGAAATCCGACAGTCAAAGAAGCTAAGGGGATTTCCTAGGAACCCCAACTAGCAAGACAGCTCAGAACTAATTCAGTTTAACTCAAAAGCCCAGACTTTTTTCTTTTTTTTTTAATGGTACTGGGGATTGAACCCAAGGGTCTTCTAATTCTGAGATATATCCTCAGCCTTATTTTATTTTATTATTTTTTTCTCGTGGTACTGGGGATTGAACCTCGAGGGTATTCTACCTCTGAGCTACACCCCCAGCCCTTTTAATTTTTTTATTTTGAAATGGTCTCAGGTTGCTGAGGGCCTCACTTGTTAATGCTGGTGGTGACCCTGCGATCCTCCTGTGTCAGCCTCATTACTGGGATTACAAAGGTGTGCCATCACACCTAGCTTATTTTGAGACAGGGTCTCACTAAGTTGTGGAGGGCCTTGCTAAGTTGCTGAGGCTGGCCTCAAACCTGCCATTCTCCTGTCTCAGCCTCCCAGGTACTGGAATCACAGGCATGTGTCACCAAGCCTGGCTGAAAGACCAGACTTTTAGCAGCCACATCCTGTGGATTCCCTAAGGTATATACCATGGTTTCCTTGGGGATGCCAGACAAGTCCACACAAAGGATGGCAAGTTAAAACTCTGAATACAGCCGGGTGTGGTGGCGCACGCTTGTAATCCCAGCATTCGGGAGGCTGAGACCAGAGGATTCGGGTTCGCGGCCAGCCTCAGCTACCTAGTGAGGCACTCCGCAACTTAGTGAGACTCGGTTTCAAAATAAAGAATAAAAAATAGGGCTGGGGGTGTAGCTTGGGGGTAGAATGCCCCTGAATTCAATCCCCAGTACCGCAAAAAAAAAAAAAAAAAAAAAAAAAAAAACCTCTGAATACATTTAGCCTTTGCTCAGTTCATATGAGTGGAATTAAATATGCATGATGATAGCAATTGCCGTCATCTACAAGTCAGTGCCATGGATTAAAACAACCCATTGCATTCGCCTGCAAATTCTGCAGTATCTTCTCTTTGCCAGGCAAGAGTCGGCGTACAAAGTATAAGACATGAGCTGAGACAGAGGAATCACAGGTTGGAGGCCAGCCTCAGCAATTTAGCGAGACTCTGTTTCAAAAAAACACCAAAACAACAAAAAACAAGCTGGATGTGGTGGTGCACGCTTGTAATCCCAGTACTTGGGAGGCTGAGACAGGAGTTTCCGGGTTCGCAGCCAGCCTCAGCTACCTAGTGAGGCCCTCCGCAACTTAGTGAGACCTGCTTCTAAATAAAGAATAAAAAATAGGACTGGGGGTAGGGCTCGGAGGTAGAATCCCCCTGAGTTCAATCCCTAGTACCGCAAAAAAAAAAAAAAAAAAAAAAAAGAGCTGGGGGTAGGGTATAGCTTGGAGGTAAAATGCCCCTGGGTTCAATCTCCAGTACCACATAAAATAGAAGACATCAGCCCTGCCCTTGACGAGCTTGTGGCACTATTGAGGAGATGACGGTTACAGTTGCATATAACGTTTACTGTGGGCTCCCTCTGTGCCAGACGCTTGGGCTCAAGCCCCTCCTGTGTCCCACCTCAAGAAACACCAACAATATAACAGGGTAGTTGAATGCTGAGTGGTCAGACACGGGACCAAAGCACTGTCAGTGAAAGGGTAATATACCAGTTAACATCAACCAGGATAAGGATCCTCTAAGGCCTGTGGCAATAATGTGCTCTGCCTGAAATGCCAGTCTCCCAACTAGCAGGTGATTCGGGAGAGAAGGGAACGACGTGGTCATTAGGAATTAGCAGAATGTACTAAACCTGTGGGCAACTTCATGGCCGCTAGAATAGAATCCCGCCCCCCCCCCCACCATGGGCAATGTTTTCTTTATCTTTTAGGTACTGGGGATTAAACTGAGGGCCAACCTACCTTCAAGCTACATCCGCAGCCATAAATGAGTTATCTCTAAATTGCTAAAGTCCTTGTGAAGTTGCTGAGGCTAGCCTTGAAACTTCAATCCTCCTGTCTCAACCTCCCAAATACTGGGATTAAAGGTGTGTGCCACCACACTCAGCTACCGTGGGTTATGTTAAAAAAAAAAAAAAAAATCAAGCACTGACCTATCCAGAGGAAGGAAAAACAGTGTGTCCAGTCTTTGGACTTACTCTTCTACCTTAGATGTGGCCAGCATGGCTGGATACCTACCCAGTATCCATTCTTACCATCTTTATTACAGTCAGAACCCTGACTTTGTTTATAGCACGAATACGCCAGGTTTTTTTTTTTTTTTTAATTGCATCCTCTATTACAATAAGGCATGCAGAAGCAATGCCATTCTGCTCTGGCCAGTGAGATGTAAACAGACACAGAAGTCTCTGGGCAGGGCTTCTGGGAAGCTCTAACTCAGCCTGTGCGCACCCTTCTTCCTCTTGTCTCTGCCGTTTTCATGTCGGAAAGGTAGGCATGCTGCTGGAGGTGGGGCAGTTATTTTGCAACCTTGCCACACATTTGAAAATAATCTCCCAGGAAAGGGAGGCTTAGCTGGGGGAGAGATTGCTGGCTCTTCATTCCAGACTGGAAGAGTCTACTTTCAGTTTCCCAATACATGAGAAAAACATAACTTCTTTTCGTAAGCACCCAAACTGTGGTGAGCCCTATGTTTCTGACACTCATTTGAAATTAGAAATGTAAGCACTTAACTTACTAACTATAAGTTGGTTTCTTAAGTTAGGCCTTCTAGAGAAAAAAAAAATGTGATTGAACTCTGGTTTCCTAAAGGAAATCTACAGCTGTGGGAATTTAAACATTAGGATTATGACTCCTTTTGTTTTGTTTAGAGGGGGTCAGAAGACTGGTTCAAGGTCTTGATTGAACTTCATATGCCTATACAGAAGAAATCAGTTGATTTGCTAATTGCTTATCACTGGAATTTACTTTCTTTTCGGGTTATATATTTATATGTAACATGTGACAAAATACAGTCTTATTAACTACACTGCCTAATGTTATTGGAACCTCAAACAACTTAGCATTGATTTCTTTTCCACAATTTATGGACTATTTTGTTGCTGGAACTGACTGCTTAGTCCACACTAACAGTGTGAACAGATTTGCAGTATAGATAAAACTTCAACACAGACATTTTATGCTCATGTGGACAAAAAAATTTGATTCAGAAAATAATACAAAACAAGACAATGTTGGGCTTTCTCATGATTCACCAGTAGGTTGCTTGCGTTTAAAATGTTTTCCATCTCATCCACTGCTCTCCAAACCTAGACTTTGGCATGTGATCAGGGTGCACAAAGACATATTCAACCTGATACTTGCCCTGAAGGAACTTACCATCCGAATCAGGGGCCAGAACTCTGTCTCTGGGCGATGAGCATACACCCTGGAATCGCACAACCCATCTGAGCTCTGCCTCTTATTAGCCTGTGACCTCCGGCAAGCCTCTCTGAGTCAGAACTGACTATTTGGAAAACAGTGATGACACTGCCTGCCCCAAGGCATGTCTTTTGACAAATTAGATGAAAACATTAAATGCATTAAACTATTTGTGCACAGGCTTTATAACCTGATAAGAATATTAGCTCCTTAGTGCCTTGCATACTTAAGTTTGTGTCTAGATTATAGTCGTTGAGCAGAGACAGCCTATGGTAGCTGCCCTGTGAGTAATGCATGTGATGAATGCTTGGAGACACAGAGAGAAAGCTCAGGAAAACCTGTGTGCTGAGATGTATGGCCACTGAGATAGGTAGTCCCCAAGAAAAGCATTCAAATAAGCTCAGCCCCACAACGAGGAGGTATTTGCAAACAACAGGGAAAACACAAGAAGTAATCTGTTGGGTTTTTAGAACTCAATTTCTATTCAGAAGTAAGGAGCTAAATGTCCGTTGATCAGACATTTACAGGAGTTCGTGCCTAATGATCCCTTAATGCATGCCAGGTGCTGTGTAGCTAATCTAACCTTTGTTGTTCACATTTAGTAGAGGAGGACACAGACTCAAGGTCATTCGCCCAAGTCAAGCAGCCAAGAGTTTCTGATTTCAAGCAGGGTAGTATGAGACAGCCTTTTATTTTTCTTTATTTTTATCATGACTATTAGTGAATGTTAATTGTGCAAATGGATGGTTTCACTGTGACATCTTCACACATGCATGTATCATGCTTTGATCATGTCCAACCTCCTTTCTGTCCTCTCTTGCCCTCCTGTTTCCTCTGCTCCACTCCTTTTGCGAATAATTCTCTCCCGCTTCCAGCCATTTTTCATTTTCTTTTTCTTGTTTACAATTTCGACATATGAGAGAAACCATGTGATATTTATCTTTCCGTGCCTGGCTTCTGTCACTTAACATGATGGTCTCTAGTTCCGTCCATTTTCCTGCAAGTGACATGGTTTTACTCTTATCTATGGCTGAACCATTCTCCATTTTGTATGTATTCCATGTTTTCTTAATCCATTCATCTGTTGATGGGCACCTAGACTGATTGCATATCTTGGCTATCATGAATAGTCCGGCAATGAACATGGGTATGCAGGTATCTATTTTGAATACTGACTTCATTTCCTTCAGATAAATACCCAGGGTCATATGGTAGCTTTAGTTCAGATTTCTAAGAAGTCTGTACACTGATTCATGCCTCTACTAATTTATATTCCCACTACTGGTACAGAACGGTTCCTTTTTCATCCTCATCAACATTGATTTTAGCCAGGCATGGTGGCACACTCCTGTAATCCCAATACTTGGGAGGCTGAGATAGGAGGATTGCAGGCTCCATAGGACAGTGACTAATCTATTTATTTAATCCTCAGAATGCTGTGAAGTAGATATTAATATGCCAATTCATGAAGGGCAAAACTGAAACAGAATCATTATAAATTATTCCCAAGTCTTCACAGCTAATAAACAATGAGGCTTTTAAGATTTTTTTACATTTTAAATGAAAACTTCCCCCAAACAATCTATCATGTAATCTGCAAAAGAGCCTTTGTAGGTGCTTCGCTTCTGGAAATGTGGTCACTCTACCTAAGCTACAACCTCAGTCCTATTGTATTTTGAATTAGGGATTTGCTAAATTGCTGAGGTTGGCCTTGAGCCTGAGATCCTCCTGTCTCTATCTAAGCAGGTAGTGTGGCCCTTGTGCATAGATAAGCAGGTATAACCAGTATAATTAGGAACAGGTGCTCTCAGAGATTCCTCCGCGTGTGCAGTTGGCTTGGTGCATGCTTACAGCCGACTCCTAACATGCACCTTTGAGGCATATGCCAGATGTTTTCCAAATGCCACATGCAGCAGCAAATGAAGAGTTTTTCTCTCACCTTTCCTTTTATCAGAATTAAAGAATGGAATAAAATATTAGTTGTCTACTTTATTTGGGAGGGGAACTGGGGATTGAACCCTGGGGCATTGTACCTCTGAGCTACACTCCCAGCCCTTTTTATTTTTGTTTTGAAACAAGGTCTTGCTAGGTTGTTGAGAGTCTCACCAAATCCCTGAGGCTGGCCTCAAACCTATGATCCTTCTGTCTCTCAGCCTCCCAAATATTAGGATTACAGGCATGTATCGCCACACCCAGCTCTGGCTGTCTATTTCTAAGCAACTGAAGTTTCATAAAGAGCTGGAAGCCCACAGTATACACTGTATAGTGATTGAACTGTAGCCTTCCAAAGGATGCATCCATGTTCTAATCCTCCAAATCTGGGAACATGACCTTATTTGGAAAAAGAGTCTTTACACATATGAAGCTCTTGAGGTGAGATTATCCTGGATTATCCTAGTGGTTCCTGAACCCCATGACAAAGGTCCTCATAAGGGACAGAAGAGAAGTCAGAAGGAGGAGAGGGTCTAGTGGAGATGGAGGCAGAGTTGGAATTGCACTGCCTCCTGAGGATAGTGTTGACTTGTGGAAAGCCATACTTCTTCCTGGTGGTAGAGTATCACTCAACTTTTCAACTCCCTTCCACGAAAAGCTCCATCTGCTGAGATGCACTTCAGTGGAGTCGGAAGGTGCAGCCCTGCTTTCTATTCCAAGGCTTCCCAGGGATAGATTCACACTATCTTGCTCCAGGATGTTTACTCAGTCTTGATTTATGAGGTACTCATAAACATGTGCCTACATTTTAAGAGTTATATTTAGTGCTTAAAAACCCCTAAAGACACATGCAATGCCACCTGGAGACCCGGCAATCCTTATCTCTTTTTTTCTGGTTTTGAAAGCTCAAGTCATAGCACTGACTTGGCTAGCTCAAGCAGCATGCTGCTTTGAGTCCTATAGTTCACCATGAAATATGAATAGAATAATATCAGCAAATAAACCTGGAGGTGGAGTTCATTACTCCTAAATGTCGAGATGGCAGCTAGTTGTTGGTGGTGCATGCCTATAATCTCAGTACTTGGGAGATTGAGACAGGAGGATAGCAGGTTTGAGGCCAGCCTCAGCAACCTAGCAAGACCTTAAGGAACTTAGCTAGACTTTGTTTCCAAACAAAAAATAAAAAGAGAGCTGAAGGTGTAGCTCAGAGGTACAATGCCTCTGGGTTCAATCCCTAGTACTACCAAAAAAAAAAAAAAAGTCAGGGCTTGAACTCAGAGGCATTCTACCTCCGAGTTACACCCTCAGCCCTATTTTTTATTCTTTATTTTTGAAACAAGATCTCGCAAAGTTGCAGAGGGCCTCACTAAGTAGCTGAGACTGGCCATGAATCTGTGATCCTCCTGTCTCAGCCTCCCAAGTACTGGGATGACAAGCATGTGCCATCACGCCTGGCATGGTTTGCCTTTTCTATAACATTCCAGACACACTTTTCTGGAAGTGTTAAAAGGGGGCATATGCTTTCTCTCATATGCAGAAGGTAAGGAATAATCAGGATACAAGAGGGACCTTAGATAGTGGAGGAGAAACCCCAGTGGAGTGAAGGAGGGGGTCTAAAGGAAGGTGGAGTTGTGGGAAAGGGAGAATCAAAGAAGGGATCACTTCCCCTGACGCTGTGTACATATGTGAAATTACCAATGCCCATCTCCATATCATGCATGGGGAAGGGGAGGAAGCAGGGAGGGAGCTGGGGAAGCTCTCCAAGTGCCATGTGCATGTATGTCCCTACTACTCGGAACTACATAATGATGTGAGGTTACAATGCACCAATAAAAGCATTTTCTTTAAAAAAAAAAAAAGTGCCCCCCCCCCCCATTTTCTTTTCTCTTTGACAATTTGATACATGCTGGATTCATTTGAAACCAGGCAGTGGAAAGCTAGGCATAAATCTACTTTCCCTTTCAACCCTTGCCCTAGGGGGTTACTTGAGAAAAGCCTCCTTTTAGGTAGTTTCGTGGCATCCATGACCTATTCTAAGATGCATGAGGGCGTTTCCCCTCCCCCCACCCCAGGAGCCCTGCACAGGTGTCTCCTCAGGCCTTATCCAGATTTGGCACAAGTCAGACATGCACCACACTCCCCCCATAACAGGGCCAGCCTGGCACATTCTCTGACTCTGGCAGCAAAGCTATGAAGTGCCACTTCATTTGTCAAGCTCCGGGTCTTGCGTAATGCTAACTGACATTCTGGTTTATAAGATCTTATCTCACGTCAGTCTGATGGCTGGAGCTGCTGTTCCAGGACCTCGAAGGCTGACCGAACTCACTAGAGTCTGAGACGGGGGAATAATGAGGTGAGGACCTGCTATCGGTCCCCGGTGCCTGTGCATTTGTGAGCTTGTGTGGCCAGGGGCTCGCTCGCGCGCCGCCTTATTTTATCTGGTAGACTTGCTCCTGGAGAAACGTCTGGCATCAAGCACAAAGCTAACGAGTCTGCATCCGGCTTTACGCGTTCAGCCCAGTGCAATGAATGCTGTAAATGAACTGCAGAGTTCTGCGCCTCCGGTCTCCACATTAGATGAGGTTACTCCAGGGCCAGTGCCTTGTTCTGCTAAGAGCGTGGTTCTTCTCTCTCTCCCCGTTCCTAGCCACCCCACCCCTCCCAGCCCACCCCTCAGCTTTTATCATTGCCTTTCTGACTGGCAATTCGAAATTCTGGGCTTTCTCCTGAATATATCTTAGGGTGTAGCAACCGCCAGTACTAAACCCCATTCTCTTCCTTATTAAATGCAACTTTCTCAGATTGAGCTGGTTCTCCGGGCTGTCAATTCTTCAATAAGGGAGTTCCACATCCTTTCATGTGCCCATCTGTCCATCCATCCTTCTGTCCTCCATCTCCCAGCATCTCCCTTCAAAAAGCTTTCCTAAGCCCTTCTGTGTCAGCTATAAGGTTGGACTGAGAAACCTGAAATGGACAGAGACCCTCCATTGAACTTCCAATCACATTCTCCCCAGGCTTTATAGGTGAAGGGAGAGAAAAGCCACCTTTTTATCCAAAAAGGGTAAGGGGAAAAAAATAGTGGTATAAAGCCATGAGAAGAATGGAAGAGGCCTTCTTCTTCTTGACCCCAGTCAAAAGTGTGTGGCGACACAGGGCTCCGTGGAAGGAAGACAGAGCAGTAGAAGGTGTCACCCATTACCAGTGGTCCCTGTATCACTGGTCCCATAATTGCCCCCATCTGTGTGGGCTGTAACTCTCCATGGTCTTTGACTCTAGTGCCCATTTAATAGCTGTACGATGTCTGAGCTGTTTTTCATGCAGAGAGAGGGTGGTCCCAGTCTACAGATCAAAAGGAATAGCACGTTGGATTGTTCTTTGGACATTGGGGTGGGGCTGCTATGAAGATGGTTTCCTTTTCTCTTTCTGCTAATAATTTCCTTCCTTGGGAAGTAAACCCCAAACCTTGTCCTCGTTAGCTCTCTATTCAAAGGTATGGAAACAAAACCAGGTGGTGGCTATCAAAGAAAGAGCAATGCCTCTTATTTGGAAAAATTCAGGGACTTAGCTCAACATAAAAATGTAGGTCCTTTTCAAAATGTGTTTTGTTGAGAATTTACGGCACAGTGCTTTCCAGATTGACTAGTTAGATTTCTAACACGAGGCCAGGTGCAGTGGAGCATGCTCTCATTTCAGCTGCTTGGGAGGCTGAGGCAGGAGAGTCACAGCTTTGAGGCCAGCCTGGGCAATGTAACAAGACACTCTCTTGCCTGTAATCCCAGTTCTTGGGAGGCTGAGATAGGAGGATCACAGGTTGAGGGCCAGACTCAACAACTTAGCAAGGCCCTCGGGAACTTAGGAAGACCCTCTTTCAAAATTTAAAAAAAGTAAAAAATAAAATAAAATTGGGCTGGGGGTGTAGCTCAGAGGTAGAATGGCTCTGAGTTCAATACCCATTACCACACACACACACACACACACACAAACAATAAATAAATAAATAGATAGATAAATGAATGAATAAATGAATAAAAAATAGAGCTGGGGGTATATTTCAGTGATAGAACCCCAGTATAAAAAAAAGTCATAACATAGACAAAGAGTAGAAAAGTTCATTTTAAGAAGAAAGTGTCCAGGATGGTTGGACTCGTTCTCTCAGGGGACCCTTGGAAGGATGAGCTGAGTGGCCCAGGAGACAAAGCCAGGGCCCCTCCACTGGCTGCACTTGTGCTGTGGAGGCTTGCTGTCCCAACTGGCAAGGAGAGCCTTCTCCAGGAGGATCAGGCGTACCAAGGCATGAAACACCCAGAAACCTTCAGGCATCCTTATCGACGCCGTCAATTGTCATCATCAGGGTCGAGGCGAGGGAAGAGGTGATTTTTTTTGTGTGTGTGTGGTACTGGGGATTGAACCCAGGGCATTCTACCTCTGAGCTATAAACCTAGTCCGATTTTTCATTCTTTATTTTGAAACAGGGTCTCCCTAAGTTGCGGAGGGTCTCACTAAGTAGCTGAGCCTGGCCGTGAACCCGGATCCTCTGGTCTCAGCCTCCCAAGCACCAGGATTACAAGCCTGCGCCACCACGCTTGGCCTAGAGGAGGTGACTTTGCCAGCCATGAGCGAAGCCCTCTCTGGGCTTGTGGGATGGAGTGCCAGGCACAGCCCTTCTGCTGCAGAGAGCACAGAGTGAAGATATTGGAATGTTATCTGTGCTGATGGGGAAAAGGTACATTTAAACAGAAACAAGTATTTATCATCTTACTGTCCTCTTAAACGCTTGTCCCTTGGGGAAAAATTCTTCTCAGGTCAGGTTGATTTCCACGTTTGCTATCGGGACCTCAGGCTGAACCGTGAGGCCCCAATAAAGACGATGACTGGACATTGCTGGTTCAAACTTCTCTTTATTATACCTCTCTCTATCTCTCTCTCTCTCTGGAATCGAGGACGCTACCCAAGTAGTAATAGTAACCATTCTCTTAACCCTGCTTCTCTCACCCCACTCTCGTTCTCCGTAACCGTTCCTCACAATAGTACCTCTCCAACAGACCCCCAACAACCTACGCCTCCAGCAACAACAACAACAGCAACCGCCCGCCTTCCTCCAAAACCTCTCTCCCGCAGGAGGTGGAGACTCTTAAAGGCGCACAGGGCCTGAGTCACGAGGTGCCCTCATACAGCTCTCACCTAGGCAGGCCACGGGCCGGGCGTGCTGGTGCATGCGCTCTAGCATGGGGCACCCCTAGGATGTTACCACCTGCAGCCGCTCCTGGCACTCTGCCAGGCGCCATCTAGGGGCGAGGTCTAGCCGGGCCCAGCTAAGACCCCAACAATTTGCGATATTTGTGGCTCCACATTATTGTGTGATGGCCGAAGTGTCACCTCTTCCCTTCTTCTCTGGCAGTTTCTTATGTGTCTGTCAAGTCCCCCAAGCGCATTTCTTCTGGAATATCTTCTGACAGGGGCAGGAGCCGCAGACCCGCAGCCATGAAGGCTGTTAGGATTCCCCGTGGGAGGAAAGAGTGTCAGCACATTTTGAAGCAATAATGGGCACCCAACTCTACAGAACTGTGACCAGAGGCATTTCCAAAGTTGAGTACTCTCTGGTGTGAAGGGTTGGCTTCTTAAGAGGGGCCTGGGGGCTGCTATTTATCTCTGCTCTCTGCCAGGGTCACTATTGTCTGCCACTGATTAGCTCTTGGGGCCACTGAGTCTGTCGGAATCAGACACAGCTTGTAACTTTTCACCTATTCTTGAAGTCCGAGAAGGGCTGAGACCAGAGGGGCCCAGGTGTGAGGACAGCCTCAGCAACTTAGTGAGAACTTGTTTCAAAACAAGAAATAAAATAGGGCTGGGGGTGTAGCTTAGAGGTACTGGATTTCAAACCCCCAGTAACCCCCCCCACACGAACAATATCTTATGACATTTTCAACACTTAGCCAGGGTCTGACATACATATCATAATCAAGAATCAATGGCAAATTAAAAGACATGAGTTGGACCATGAAGGTTGGTGACCTCTTCTAAGGAATGCATGTAAAGACAGCAAGAAGCAAGGGGGATCCCAATAAAGATAAAAGTTGGGGGTAGGGGCTAAGTTTGGAATTGTAGAGGAAAAGAGAGTCGTGAAAGGGACTGAGGAGGACTCTCAAGAGGAGAATTGGAGAGAGGAGAGGCTTTCTAGAAGATTGAAATCCCTGAAGAATGGTGAAGGGGCTGGGAGAGGAATTGATGGCACAGAGAGATGGGGCCATGTCACCTTCCCATGTCACTTGGCAGCCACAGAGACCCAGAGGTTTTCTCTCTTGTGAGGGAACTTGTGCTATGGGGGCAAACCTCATCATTCTTTCTCTACCATCTTCGTGAGTACTTCCGGGTGGACTTATTATTACTTTTTTTGTAGTACTGGGGATTGAACTCAGTGGCATTCTAACTCCAAGCTATACCCCCAGTCCTATTTTTTATTCTTTATTTTGAAAACGGGTCTCAGTAAGTTGCAGAGAGTCTCACTAAGTAGGTGAGGCTGGCCATGAACCTGGATCCTTCACTCTCAGCCTCCCACGGATTACAACTGTGCACCGCCACACCCGGCTCTAGGTGGACTTACATGATTGCCAGTTTGGTTTACTTCTTTGTAGGATGTTTAAAATCCATCATATATCCAAAGGACAGGATTATTTAACATGTGCAAGTCTACTCAAGTGGTTTCTAATTACCAATTCTTTGTATTCCAATTTCTTAGAAAATACTCTGCTTTTAGCTGACCTCTACAAGAATACAGGCTCTCTTCACTTTGCATAGTTTTGGCATGCAGGATTTCAGCTACTACACTTCAGTTAAATAACACCGGACCCCCAAGAGCATGGTTCAAAGTCCAGCTACCATGGCCTGCTGGCTTTAAGTGGTTGCATGAGATACAACTCCACTGTCAACTCCTCAGTCCACAAATCACCATGCCAATGACAGGTGTACGTCACGATCAGTGACCTGTCATGTTATTTCTTTCAAAATATGTCAGTGATTGGAAACCGTGTATCTATTATTCAGTTTAGGAGCAACAGACTTCAAAGTGTGTAGTTGTGTTGCTTCCTTGCTTCCCAGTGAAAAACCACATGATATTTCACAATAATGAATAATTGAAAGAGAGAATTGAGTGACAATGATGAAATTGCAGCAAAAAAAGTGAAATGATATCTGCGAAATGATTCACACATAAGTGGAGCTATAGGAGAAGTAACTCAAAGTGAGATTTTTTTAACTGGGTACAGTGGCACACACCTATAATCCCAGTACTTAGGAGACGGAGACAGGAGGGTCACAGGTTCAAGGCCAGCCTCAGAAACATAGCCAGACACTAGCAACTTGGAGAAACCCAGTTTCAAAATTTAAAAAAAAATAGGGTTGGGGGTGTAGCTCAGAGGTAGAATGCCCCTGAGTCCAGTCTCTCAGTACCAAAATAAATAAATGAAAGAAGGAAAGGAAAGGAAGGAAGGTAGGTAGAAAGAAGTGGAGACTTTGACACTGGTGTCATTGAGACACTGTAAGTGTGCAGCCAGAAAAACTTAGTGGAGGCAAATTTGTGGGTGGCATTGAGGGAAGTGGGTGTGGTCCAAATGTTCGCCAATTCACAAATGGACAAGTAAAATGAACTGTATCATAGGATGTTGTATATGTTTACTGTGTATTATCATCTCACATCGTAATGCGGTTCACAGTGATAGTGACATACGTGCACACGGCACTTGGTGGGCTTTCCCCTGGCTCCCTTCTCATTCTCCTCCCCTTCCCCATTACAGGACAGTCAATGGAAGTGATCCCTTCATTGACCACCCCCCAACCCCCTTGCCCGTAGACCACCTCCACCTCCCTGGCTCCACTGGAGTCTCTTTTTCATTATCTAAAGTCCCCACTTATATCCTGATTGCTCCTTAGCTTGCGAATATGAGAGAAAACATGACCCTTCACTTTCTATGCCTGGCTAATCTCACTTAACATAATGTTCTCCAGGTCCACCCATTTTCTTGCAAATGGCATAATTTTATTCTTCTTTGTTGCTGAGTAGAATTCCATTGGATATCCCATAATTTTGTAATACATTCATCTGTTGATGGACACCTAGATTGGTTCCATAATTTGGCTATTGTGAATTATGCTGCTATAAGCATGGATATGCATATGTTAGTGTAATATTTTGATTTCTATCCTTGTGGAAAGATACCCAGGGGAGCCGGGCGTGGTGGCGCATGCTTGTAATCCCAGCATTCGGGAGGCTGAGACCGGAGGATCCGGGTTCGCGGCCAGCCTCAGCTACCTAGTGAGGCACTCCGCAACTTAGTGAGACTTGGTTTCAAAATAAAGAATAAAAAATAGGGCTGGGGGTGTAGCTCGGAGGTAGAATGTCCCTGAGTTCAATCCCCAGTACCGAAAAAAAAAAAAAAAGATACCCAGGAGTGGTATAGCCAGATCATATGGTGGATTCATTCCCAGTTTTCTGAGGAATCTCCACACTCATCTCCACAGTGGTTGTACTAATTTGCAATTGCATTAACAACCTAGAAGAGTACCTATTTCCCCACATCCTCACCAGCATTTGTTGTTGTTTGGCTTTTGATGATTGTCATTCTGATTGGCGTTAGATGGAATCTCAGCTTAGTTTTGATTTGCATCTCTCTGATTGCTAATGATGTTGAACATTTTGTCATAGACTTACTGACCATTTTTATTTCTTCTTTTGTGAAGTGTCTATTTAATTCAATGGCCCATTTCTTGATTGATTTGTTGTTGTTGTTGTTTTGCCTTAAGTCTTTTAAGTACTTTGTGTATGGAATTTGATTCGTGAATGAAGAGGAAATATCGACCCAGGCTGCAACATGAGTGAACCTCGGAAACATGGTCAGTGAAAGAGGCCAGTGGCAAAGGACCACAGATCGTGTGAGTTCACTTGTACAAAATGTTCTGACTAGCACATCCACAAGGACAGAAAGTAGAAGAGTGCTTGTGCAGGGCTGGAGGGAGTGGGGCGTGGGGAGCGACTCTTAGCGGGTACAGGACTTTGCAGGAGGAACATTCTGAAATCAGATGGTGGCGATGGTTCCACAACCCTGTGGCTATGCTTAAAATTACTGAGTTGTGCACTTTGTGGATTTTATGAGATGTGAATTATATCTCAATAAAGCTGTTATTAATGAATGATAAGGTAGAAAATAAATTAGTTTTACTATTTTTCCCTTCCCTGTACATTTATAACCAGCAGTAAGAGCGTTTTTAATGTTCTGACAAAAATTTTAAAGGTCACAGAATGATCATTTTTCCCTTTGATTATTAAGATTGCTTAACGTAGTTTCAGGCTTACTCAGTTTTATTGCCCTGAACTACTACTTAAGACTTTCCAGACCAGCTTAGCAGAAAATTCTGTAGCAATCCCCAGTGATTTCTTATTGTCCATTTCCTCTCATTATCAATTGTGACTTGACAAAGATGGCTTCTATTACCAGCATCAGTGAGAGCATTGAGAAAATAAATACTTTTGGCTTGAATCCTTCTCTAACCTGTTACTAGGGTTAAAGCCATCCTAATCGGTGAATCAAACATTCAAGCTTAATCCTGACTTCTAAGTTAGCTCTCCTTGATAATAGTAGGAAGAATGTAAAAAGGCCCCCGATGTTGTAAATACTGTGGAGTGATCCCTCCCCTTGAGCACAGACAGGATGGGTAAATATTACAGGATACTTATTCCTTTAGATGATGTTGTCTCAGATTCTGTCATAGTGGACTGGCAGGAGATTCTCCTGCTGTCTTTGAAGGAGCTAGGGCCTGAGGGCAGCCTCTAGGACTGAGGGTACCCAGCACCCCCTGGCTGATAACTAGCAAGAAAGTAGAGACCTCACCCTGTCATGCCAGGAAGTGAATCTTCCAAACACTTCAACCAACTTGGAAAAGGGTCCAGAGCTCCAGATAAAAATGCAGCTTGGTGGACACTTTGATTTCAACTTCGTGAGAACCTAGAGAGTTCAGTTGCACCATGCCCAAATGTCTAGCCTATGGAAGCTATGAAATAATAAACAGATATTGTTTAAGCTGCTAAATTTGGAATCATTTGTTATGCAGCTATAGAAAACTTGTACACTCGATGACAGTTGCAAATACAAAGTTGACTTAGATTTCTTCGCAGAACTCCTGGTGGGGGTTATGTGTCTCTAGAGGGGAGGGTGGGCAGGTTTGCCACTAGCCTCTGGGTGAAGTCAGGGCTTCTGAATGCCAATGTTTCTCCTATCAATGCACTCCCTGTGTGTACTGGCAAGACCTGGAATTCCTTATGCCATCTAGTGGGATTGCAGCTCAGAGAAACGATATTATTCTGGCTACCACCGTGGCTATAAGTGAGTTATCTTCTGCATCTGCCCCAGAAACCTGTATCTTTTGGCCTGTAGACCCATGAAACCATGACAAGATTACCTTGTTAGCTTGCAAACAGAGTGAAATCGCAAATCCATTTTGCAGCCCTTGACTTGACATGTACCACAAATTGTTTATCTATACATCTGTTAATGGGCATTTAGGTTGGTTCTAGTCATTGTATGAACATGTATTTCCTTTCCTCTTGGATGCATATACTCTTACCACTAAGAGTAGATGGCTGGGTCATACAGTAGGCATATGTTTAATTTCTAAGAGATATTTCCAAACTGTATTTTGAAATGCTTGTACTGTTTTTTTATTTCTGCCAAAAGGATATGAGAGTCCCGGTTACTCTGTATCCTTTTAAAATTTTATCCATTCTAAATAGGTGCATGGTGGTATCTCATTGTGATTTTAGTTTTTATTTCCCTAGTAACTAATGTGCTAATATCCTGATGTCCACATACCTTCTTTGGTGAAATATATATTAAAATCTTTTGTCTTAAAAATTTAATCATTTCAAAATTTAGTTATTATCTGCTAATTCCATCATTTCTGTCATTGCTATATCTTTCAAGCAACTGTTTTTCCTCCTGCTTATAGATCTTGCTGTTTATTCACATGCCCAGAGATTACTTATTGTGTGTTACACATCACAAATACTACGCGGCTGAGTTGAATTCTTTACTAGAGTGTTCAATTTTCTTCTGATGAGCAGTTCATCTCCTTACAGACCATCTTGATATTTTCAAGGTTGGTATAAAGCTTCATTAGAGTAGGTCTAGAGTAGGCCTTCCAGGGTCTCTATTGAGTGCCAGGCATCAAGGCCTGGTTACTGCTCAAACTCTCTTGTCTTCTTTCTGTGTAGAATGTGTGTGTGTGTGTGTGTGTGTGTGTGTGTGTGTGTGTGTGTGTGTGTGTGTGTTACTGGGAATTTAATTCAGGAGCATTCTACCTCTGAGCTACACTTCCAGCCCTTTTCATTTTTTTGTTTGTTTGTTTTTTGTTTTGTTTTGAAACGGGGTCCTGCTAAGTTGCAGAGGCTGGCCTCAAGCCTGGGATCCTCTTGTCTTATGGCTCTCCAATCCCCTTCTGACTCTGGTAGCTTCACTCTCAATTCCCCGGTGTCTTTTGATCAGCCCTGGAAATGAGTGGTTTGGATTTCAGCCAGAGCCTCAAAAGGACCCTTTTGCAGAAATCTGGAACTCGTCGCCTGCACAGCTCCCTTCACTGTGGAACCCCCCCTACGCACATTCCAACTGTCTCCGAAGCCGCAGAAGCCCAGTTCCTGTCTCCTTAGCTCAGCAGGAACGCTCTGCTCTGTTCGGCCTCCTCCCTGTGCCACAATCTGGAAAGCAGCAGAAGTCAGAGAGGGTATTGCAGGTCTCAGCTCTTAGGGATCACAGTGTCGCACAGCCTTTTGCCCAGTGTCTGAAGAACTGTAAGTTCATGAATTTTATCCAGTGTTATTGTTGTTTACTGTAGGAGGGTTACGCCAGCTCCAGTTAATCTATCATGGCCGGAAGCAGAATTCTAAGAGTGCTATATTGGGGAATTTGATCTAGAGAAGTAGGTCGAGGACGGCTTCCCAAGGAACTGCCGATGGTTGAGATGAAAAACTATGGAGTTAGGGGGTCACCTGGCCTCCGGAAGGGGCCATCTTCTATCTTCTGATGAGTTTCTCAGAGATTATTAGAAAAAAAAAAGGTTATTAGGATGGATTTAAAGGCATTTTTCCTTAATTTTGGTTTTAGCTAGCTAGCAAAATTAAAATTTATCTAGATCCTGGTCTTAATAATTTCCCCTCCCTTTTTTGTGGCACTGGGGATTGAACCCAGGGACATTCTATCTTTGATATGCACCCCCAGCCCTATTTTATTTTTTTATTTTATAGTGTCTGCTAGGTTGCTGAGGGCCTTACTAAGTTGCTGAGGCTGGCCTTGAACCTATCGTCCTCCTGTCTCAGCCTCTCAAGTATTGAGATTATAGGTATGTGCCATCATGCCTGGCTCCTCTAACTCTTTAAAAATTAACCATAGAGTCATCATGGGACTTAAGAAACTCTGTGTGTGTGTGTGTGTGTGTGTGTGTGTGAGAGAGAGAGAGAGAGAGAGAGAGAGAGAGAGAGAGAGAGAGTCTAAGAAGTAAAAACATTAATGTGATTTGTGAAATATCTTGAAGGAAGATTAAAGTTTGAGAATAATGACACTTCTGGCAAAAAGTGGAATTGAGACCTCCCCAAATACTAAGGACATCAGCCACACAGGCTTTAATCGTGTCAGAGACTGAGATGAAGGGACTCAGGAGATGGGCCTCAAATTTGGGTTACATGTTCTGTACCTGTCAGCCTCAGGCAGGCCCTCTGACATCTCCAGCATTGCGTGTGCGTGTGTGTGTGTGTGTGTGTGTGTGTGTGTGTGTGTGTGTGTGTATGTATGTGTGTGTGTTTTCTCCATAAACGAGGACTTTAGGCTAGCTTTGTTCTGGCTTCAAGGTAACAAACAGAGGGCTTTTGTTACATAGTTTCAGAATCAGACTTAGATGTGAGCCTTGGGCCTGCAACCCACAATCTGGGGGCCTTGGAAAAGTACTCTTCCTTCCTTATCCTCAGGTTCCCCTCCTCCTCTGCTCCCCTCCTCCTCTCCCTCCTCCTCCTCCCCCTCCCACACCAGCCCAGTGGACTGACTGCTTTATGAGCGCCTTGTTATGGGCGTGGTGATGCATGCCTATAATCCCAGTGCTTGGGAGGCTGAAACAGGAGGATTGCAGGTTCAAGAACAGCCTCAGCGAGTCAGCAAGACCCTGCTTCAAAATAAAAAAGGGATAAAGGTGTAGCTCAGAGATAGAAAAAAAAAACCCCAAGGTTCAACCCCCAGTACCAAGGGAGGGGGAAAGAACAAAGCACTTGCTCCTTTTTCTACTATTTACAGTGTAATGCAAATCTAATTGATATTCCTTTATGTGAAATAAAGGCAAATATTTGTTTTTGCGAAATAAAGGCAAATATTTGTTTTTGTCCACAGCAAAAGTAATAAATTCACCAACATAGGAGGAATTTAAGCAAAAGTTAGGGATCATTGCTAAAGGGCATTTAAAGGGATATCAGGATTAGAAGGAAGTTGAACTTGTCCGAAAAGCAGAATGTTAATTTTTTTTTTTCAGTACTAGGGATTGAACTCAGGGGCATTCTACCTCTGAGATAGACCCCCAGCCCTATTTTTTATTCTTTATCTTGAAACAAGGTCTCACTAAGTTGTGGAGTGTCTCACTAGGTAACTGAGGCTGGCCTGCAAACCCGGATCCTCCGGTCTCTGCCTCCCAAATGTTGGGATTTTAAGAGTGTGCCACCATACCTGGCTTCAGAATGTTAATTTATTTGGAAAATTATTTGAGACAAAAGTGGTTCAGGGCACAGAAATGCAATTTCAATCCTGTGATATAAAAGTTAGTATTTTAGCACTTTTAGGAAGCTATAATTCTCAATGTATTTGTTTCCCAAATATTTTCAAATCTATGAAGATTTTAAAAAAAACTTTAAGAATAAAGAGCAGAATTTTCATCCAGTATATCAAATTTGCCCTAGAAAAGTTAAAAAATAGATTATTGAAGGGAATCCTGTCATTTGTGACAACTTGGATGAACCCAGAGGACAGTATGGTAAGTTAAATAAACCAGGCACAAAAAGACAAACACTGCCTGATCTCATATGTAAGATCTAAAAAAGTTCACATTCGTAGAAGCAGGGAGTAGACTAGAAGGTTCCAGGGGATGGAGGTGAGGGGGTGGATTCCAAAGAGGTTCATCAAAGGATACAGAATTTCAGTTACACTGGAGGGATAAGTTCAGGAGATCTATTGCACAATATGGTGATTATAGCTAATCATCATGTATTATATCTTTGAAAACTGCTGAGAGAGTGGATTTTAAATGTTTTCAACATACTCACAAAGACAAGTGTGAGGTAATGGATATGCTAATTGCTTTCTCTGACCTCCCTTTTAAAAAAAAAAAATCATTGGTGCATTGTAATCATACATCTTGATGAAGTTCAGAGTGCAGAGGCATACACGCACCCAGCACTCATCCAGCCCTCCTCCAGGGCCCACCCTATTCCCTCCCCACCCTATTCCCTCCCCACCCCTCCTTCCCATGTTCAGCGCAGTGACTGACTTTGATAGGTCTGTGTCTGTACATCACGACCATTGAGGTGTTTCCTTCCTCTCTTTCCCATCTCCCTCAGTTAGGTCCCTTCCTTCACTCAACAAAGGTTCCTCCTCCTTTGTCTGGAGTCCCTCCTATGTCTCAGTTTCTCCCTAGCTTCTGTATATGAGGGAGAACATCTGACCTTTCACTTTTTGTGACTGACTAATCTCACTTAGCATCATGTTCTGCAATTTCACCCATTTCCCTGACAATGACATAAGTTTGTTCTCCATTATGGCTGAGCAGAATTCCATTGTGTATATATCCCATAGTTTTGTAATCTGTTCATCCATTAATGGACATCTTATCTGGTTCCAGTGAATTGTGACAATTGTGAATTGTGCACTTATAAACATAGATATTCAAGCATTACTCTGGTATCTTGGTTTCCATTCTTTTGGGTAGATAACCAGAAGTGGTATAGCTGTGTAATATGGTAGGTTCATTCCCATTCTCCTGGGGATCCTCTATACAGTTTTCCAAAGTGGTTGCACTAATTTGCAATCCCACCAATAGTGTATCAGAGCTCCTACTTCTCTACATCCTCACCAGCATTTGTTATTGTTTGTTTTTTTAATGATTGCCATTCTAATTGGCGTTAGGTGAAATCTCAGGGTAGTTTTAGTTTGCATTCTTTGATTGCTAATGATGTTGAACATTTTTTATACATTTATCAGCCATTTGTATTTCTTCTTTTGTGAATTGTCTAGTTGGCTTACCCATTTTTTGATTGAGTTATTTGTTTTTTTGGTGGTGAGTTTCTTGAGTTCTCTGTATATTCTAGATATTAATCCTTTATCAGAGGAGTAGTTGGAAAGAATCTTCTCCCATTCTGTTGGTTCTCTGTTGAGGTTCTTGATAGTTTCCTCTGCTGCACAGAAGCTCTTCAGATTAGTGAAATCCCATGTATTGATCCTCATTTTAATTTCTTGTGCCTTTGGGGTCTTGTTGAGAAAGTTTTTACCTGTGCCTATGTGTTGAAGTGTTGGACCTATGCCTTCTTCAACTAGCTGCAAGATCTCTGGTCTAATTTCCAGGTCTTTGATCAATCTTGAATTGACTCTTGTGCACGCTGAGATATGCATATGGTTCACAAGTTTTTCCACACCTTTGTTGAAGAGGCTATCTTTTTTCCAGTGTATGCTTTTGGCCTCTTTGTCAAAAATCAATTGACTGTACGTATGTGGATTTGTTTCTGAGTCTTCTATTCTGTTCCATTGGTTTATGTGTTTGCTCTTGTGCCAATACTATGCTGTTTTATTACTATGACTCTGTATAGTTTGAAGTCAAATATTGTGATGCCTCCTGCATGGTTCTTGTTGCTGAGAACTACTTTGGCTATTCTGGGTTTTTGTTATTCCAAATGAATTTAAGGACTGATTTTTCTGTATCTGTGAAGAATGACTTTGGTATTTTAATGGGTATTGCATTGAATTTGTAGATCACTTTTGGAAGAATGGCCATTTTGATATTTATTCTGCCTATCCAAAACCATGAGAGGTCCTTCACCTACAATCTTCAATTTCTTTTTCCAATGTTTTATAGTTTTCCTTGTCTTTTATCTCCTTGGTTAGGTTTATTCCTAAGTATTTTATTGTTCTGGGGAATATTGTGAGTGGAAATATTTTCTGGATTTCTTTTTCAGTGGATTTAAGGTTGGCATATAGAAAAGCTTCTGATTTTTTTAAGATTGATTTTGTATCTGAACACTTTGCTGAATTTGTTGGTCAGTTCTATAAGTCTTATGGTTGAGTTTATGTTGGTTGTGGGCCTATTGTATATTGCCTTTATGATGTTGAGGTAAGTTCCTTCTATTTCTATTCTCTTTCATAATGACTTTCTAACTTCATTCCCTGCATTTCCTAGTCCTCCTCCTTTCTACTTCCTCTACAGTACATATTATATTCTGTCATTTATGTCCTTGCTTAGTTGTTTGTCTATCCTCTCATTAGAATGTAAGCTCTAACCAGGCATGGTGGTAGCTGCTTGTAATTTCAGTGCTTGAGAAACTGAAGCAGGAGAATCACATGTTTGAGGCCAGCCTGAGAAACTTAGAGAGACCCTCAGCAATTTAACGAGACCCTGTTTTAAAAAAAAGTAGAAAAAAATGGGCTAGCTCACATGTTGAATACTCCTGAGTTCAATCCCCAATACCAAGGGTGGGGAAACAAAAGGGGAAGGAGAAGGAGGAGGAGGAAAGCTCTATGAGGCAGAAATATCCTGTGTGCTATATCTAGAAAGAGCTATGGCACATAATAGATACTAAATAATGTTTGCGGAATGAGTTAATGATGTAAGAATGCCAAGCGAGTTTTATATGACAAACATTTTACTCCATTTAAAGGTCATGCCTCAAGTTGAAATGGGCTGCAGAAAATATCACCCAGTTCCTTCCTCGATTCATTAATATTCTCTGGAGACAGGATTCTTCCACTTTTCAAAAGGTCATGCCGGTCAGCAGCAGCCATGTGCTGGGTTAGCTTGTTGTGTAAACAGTGGACTCTCATGCCTTCCAGAAGGGGACACATTCCTGTGCCTTCCCCATTCCCAGTGTTAAACTGGGAGGAAGAGATGGAGTGGGACTTTGTTGTTCCTTTGAAGGGCTTTTCCGACGTAAGAATCTTGGATTTCTTCTGTAGGTTTAATAAACCACACGTCATCTCTACCCCCCCCCCAACACACACACTTCAGCTCTGTGATCCCTCTTTTCTAATTCTTCCTCTCCCCAGTTACTTCCTGTCATAGCAACGGTTTCAAAATTAAACTCCAATTCTGAAACAAATGAAGCAAAGGCAGGAAGAGGGAAATGAATCACGGAGCATATGGGAACCGTTTTGTTTGAAATCATGATCCGCACTCTTTGCAAACAAGCTGCGGCCATATGCGGTGGGGTGGGTGGAGAAGGAGTCTTTAAAATACAAGTGATAAACTGTGATAAACGTCTGAGATAGCAAGAGAAAGCTCACTAATGACTGAGTTGAGAGTAAGGAGAAAGTCTCTAAGGGGACAGGTATGTTCTGTGTCTTTTTTTTTTTTTTTTTTTTTGATCAAAAGATGTTTCAGGGGAAACCTGTGGTTCGTAAAAATTCTTGCCAGCTATTATTCAAAGAAAATGAGGGACAATTGGCTGGGGCTTGTTTCTCGTTAAAATCTAGGTCACTTAAATTTAAATGTATTGATCTGTCAAGCCAGGTATGGTGGCGCATGCCTGCAATCCCACTACTTGGGAGGTTGAGACATAAGGATCACTGGTTCAAGGTCAACCTCAGCAACTAAATGAGATCCTGTTGCAAAATAAAAATAAAATAGGGATGGGGGATGTAGTTCAGAGGTAGAATGCCCCTGGGTTCCATCCCCAGTACCACACGTGCACACCCACACCCACATACACCCCCCACACGCATACAAATGTATTGATACATCACAGAACATTAGTTGTAGAACCACATCGCTATTGCCTCTGGGTATTCATCCTATGGGCAGAGAGAAAGAGATGTAAGAGATGCGTATGCATGTATTTCATTTATTGATTGATTCACTCGATAAATAGTTATTGAATTCTGACCAAATGCCTGGCACGGGGCTAAGCTCTGGGTATTAAGTGGTAAGCAAATGTCGTGGGTATTATATGGTCAGCAGAATTGCCATTCTTCCTGCATTCCGGAGGCTTATAGTGCAGCGGGGACCTAGTCACCCATCAATAATCACACAAACAAATAAAGAATAACAACCGTGCTTTGCGCCGCCAAAGACAGCGATAGATGATTCTTTGAAAGCCTGTGAGAGGACACTCAGCCTGGCCTGGGGAGTCAGGACAGGCTTCCTGAGGGTGGTGACTTGCTGCAGCTGGGAGAGCAGCCATGCGAGTGGGAGGAGGGCCGCACAGAGGTTGTTGGAGGTGACGGGGCCAGGTATGCAATGGCAGGGACTGGGCAGGGAAGAAGTGTGCTCGGGAACTAAAAGACTAGCAATGAAGGGCAGGCATCTTGGAGCACAGAGCACAGTGATGAGCGTCAGGAGACAAGGAAAAGGGGTGGAAAGGGAGATCTGACAAGGGGAAGCCAGCAGGAATAAGGGGGGGTGGAAGAGCGCGTTTTCCCTGCACTCATTCCTTCACTGCTCTATTCTGGGCCCCAGATGATAGACTGGAGGGGTAGAGGTGGAAGCAGTGGTTATATTGTGTCAGTCTTTCATCTGGCGTAAAGAATAAGGATAATCTTTTCTATGGAAGCAGCAATATCATAGAGAAGCAGACAATTTTCCATTTTGTAACTGTAGCTTAGACATTCATTTTATAACTTTTATATACATGTCTATGTGTTCCTCTCGAAGAATGTTCGTCATTTTAGCTCACATAACCTTTGGTTGAAAGTAATCTTCCAGAATGTCAGCCATTTTTGCTCATATAACTTGTAGTTGAATGGAATCTTCCAGAATCTTAAACTTTGTTTCAAAACTCTGGCCTGTCCTAGAAATAGGCCAATCCCTGCAGAGTTATACTTTAAACTTTGCTTCTTTGCCAAACTTTGTTTCTAACTCCCATTAGTCTTAGAGAATAGCCAGTCACGCAGAGTTGCAAACCCAAGCCAACACCAATCAGGGATCACCTCAGGGGTAAAACAACCTAAATGGACTGCCCACTCAATGTGCTTGCTTACCAGACTTTTGTCTGTTACACATCCTTCTGCCGAAGCCAATTGCCTTGCTGAGTAACTTCCGATTTCATGAGTTTTTATTTGCAACTCCCCTAAAATCCATTTCTAACATGAGGGTACAAGAACTGAATCAGAAATGCATTGCTGTCCCCTCACCAGGCTGTCAGCCCAATGAGGATACCACATGCATCCTGACAATCACTTGAACAAATAATAAGCTGAAAGCAACACTATGCTTCAAGAAGACAGCATAGGATGCTCTGTGGTCTTACCATCGGGGGTCCTAACCTTGGGCCAGAGCATTGGAAACCAAAGGTTTCTACTGAGGGACAGGTTGACAAAGAGTTGTTGGTATAATGAGTGGAAAGTTACTGGGGTCTTCAATTAGCCCTTCTGTCTCTACCCCCATCTTTAGTCCATGAGGTGACCTTGACTTTCGAGCTTTCTCCCTCTGCATGTAAATGACAGCCAGTGGATAGCAAGGCACCAGTATTTCTGCAGAAGCTTGCTTATTCTAAGTGCCCTGTCTGAAAGACATCCATTAAAGCAAATGAAACAATAAACTATCAGATCGTTGGGGAGCTCTGATTTTGTTCCCTTTCTAAATTAATCCGCCAGGAGGGCAATGGTATTGATATTTCTAAATTAACACCCTTTTCCTTACTAAACCAATTACTTCCAACATGTTACAGTCCATCACCTCAAACTAGTCTTTCCACAATCAGAGGAGGACAGAAAATCCATCAGCAGTTTTTCGGTGTGTGATGCTGTTTGCATTTCAGTGCTGCCACTGGTTTGGATTTTCATCATTCTTTGCACTCTCAGCCCAATCGCTTCACAAATTAATGTGTTTATTTGCAAACATGCAGTAACTCGGGTTTATAGATGTAGCTTAGCAACCAGACAAAGTCCCAGACACTTGGGGTGTGGTTGGTTGTTCCTGAAGTCCAACATCAGGAGTTGTGGCGAATCGACCCAGCTCTTCTCCAATGACACACAGATGCAATGCTTACAGTGGAACTGTACATGGTAATCCACAAAGAACTACTATAGTGTGAGTTTGAATCTCCATCACTCATTGCAATTGCTTCACAGTATATATCTTGGGTAGGCTTCTGAAGTTCTCTGACTTTTCCTTTTTTCTTTATTTTTGGTAGTTGGGATTGAAACTATGAGCATTCTACCTCTGGGCTACACTCCCAGCCCCTTTTGTTTTTTTGTTTTGTAACACGGTCTTGCTAAGTTGCTGAGGGCCTTGATAAGTTGCTGAGGCTGGCCAGGAATTTGTGATCCTCCTGTCTCAGCCTCCCAAATACTGGGATTACAGGTGTGCACCACCACACCTGGCCTCTTTTTTATGTATGTATGTATGTATGTATGCATGTATGTATGTATTTATTTATTTATTTATTTATTTATGTTTTGAGTAAAGTAGAAATAATTATATCTGCTCTCCCATTCTAAGTCAATTTTTAAGGATAGGATGTAGTTACTACCATACCCAGTAGAATTTTATCACAGACCCTTCATTCTTCACCTCTTTCTGTGAATATGCCCTTTGCTGGACTTTGCACATTCTCTCCTACAGAGACATTTCTCTGCATCTTGGCTCTAGTTTGACTCTATTGTTTGCCCCAGCCAATAGGATGTGGCGAAAGTATATAGTTCTGAGTCTAGCCTTAGCCTCCAGCAACCTGGCATGTTTCTGCTTGTCCTTGTATGTTCTACAAATCACCACAAGAAGAACATGCCCAGGCTAGGCCTGTGGTCCCAAGAAGAGGAGGAGAGGCACGTGGAGCAGAACAATTCCAGTCTAGCTACCCCAGTGAGCCCAACCCAGACCAGCCAGTCCCAGCTAACTTGTATGTACATGAATAGGTCCAGGCAAACTATGTGTGCTAAATACATGTGAATCATGTGGGAGTGAGCTTTTGCTATTTGTTATCCAGCATTATTATACCAACAGCTGACTAGATCATCTGTCCAATCCTCAACCACCTAGCCTCTTAAGCATCCATTGTCCCCTGAGACTCATGTTTTCCAGGGACAATAATGACAAGGGATTTCAGCTCTGAATTGACCTTTGTTTCTCTTACCGTGCTCCTCTAGGTTTTTCCCTGCTTGGCCCAATCTTCAAAAGTAAAGTACTAAAGGGTTGCAAATAGGAAATTCTCTATACAGCACTCTAAATTACTTGAATAAAAGGCACAAGAGAAATCTAACAAACAAATTTTGTAAATATTTACTTCTGATAGTAGATGGGGAATCTGTTAAGATAATATGATTTCTTCTTCTTCAACTAATTTATAGATGGGGCTTCTCTCTAAGTGTATGAAAAAGACAGAAGTAGAGTAAGAGACTTAATGTCACCATTGTGGAGCATCTTAGAGGTAGTTCTAAGCCAACAATGCAATATTGACTATGTTGCAGATCAAGGAATAGTATAAAGTTTTGAAGAAACAGAAATAGACAAGATATAATGGCTGCATCTTAAAAATACAGTAAGGGAAGTAAAATGCAAACTACTCATGATTATGTTTCATCAATTCCATCACACACATTTTTTAAGTTTCATATTTTGAAATCAAGATGAGAGCTGGAGGTGTAGCTCAGTGGTAGAGCACATACATAGAGCACTGGGTTTGGTCCCCAACACCACCACAAAAAGAAAAATCAAGATGGTATGTCACACTTTAGTGGGTAGTTAGTGTTTCTTTCCTAACGATTTATAAAGTAATGATACAGGTTATAATTAATGCCCTGTTAAAGCCAACAAAATAAGGAAGTATGTTGCTATGAGAACAGTATCTGTATCATATTGTAAGATAAAAAGGCAAGGAGGCATTACTTCTCCCTGATAATACAGGAGAAGATTTCACAGAGAATTTATGTGAGATGCCCAAAACATGAAGAATTTTAGTAAGGCCACATGAAACTAGAATAAAGACCACTGTAGTTCACCCTAAACTTTCTATTACCAGGGAATAACTTTCTTACCTATCCCCTCCTCCATCCTGTGTTCTTGTTTAAAAGATTTTATCATTATAGGTTAATTTGCATTCATCAAGAGGTACTCTGCTTCTCAATCTGATAACAAAAACCATGCATTACTATTAATCAGAGTTTCTAATCAGATAAGATAATCAGTAATTCATACTGAGTTACCATTTTTGGCCAAAAGCCAAGAAAGTTCTTTAGTTAGCCTATGATGTTATTATTCCAGGTAACTGTTTGATTTCTACTAGGAGTTTTCAACTATTGACAAAAATTAATCCTAGATGGGAACCATCATATTACATGAAAAGTGCATCACAAGAAAATATGTAGACATGAGACCAACAGTTGTGGTCCTTAATACATTTGCCCAGTACTTTGAGCAACTGAAGAAAAATGAGAGATGAGCTAGGAAGGCAAGAGGGCCAGCTCTTGAAGAATCCTGAATGTCATACTTAAGAGTTTAAACTTTTCCCCGTAGCTATCACCGAAGAAATCATTATTGACTATAGTAGGACTAATAGAAATAAATTTCGCAATTGAAGTAAAAAGAAGCAGCAGTCATATATATCATAGCCCAAAAGAAAAAACGAGATGACTAAATTTCCACAAAAGAACATGGGCGTGCCACGGCTGGTCTGCACATCTACTGAGAAGGAGCCGCCAACAGACCACATTTTGGAGGAACATGTGTGCTTTCCCATCAAGCCTACACTTCTGATGTGGGGGTTCCCAGGAACATATTGAGAAACAGCAGGAGCTTGAATTCTGAAGTCAGACCACTGGGGTCATGTCCTGAATCCATACCCCAGCTAGCTCTGGGGCCTTACGCAAGTAACTGAAGATCTAAAGATCTGTGGTTTAATTTGGTGGTAAGTAGTACTATTGCTATTAGAAGATGTTTGTAAGGATGATATAAAATAATTTTTGTAAGTTGTCTTCTACACCGTTAGCAGGACTTAGTTTCTTTTAGGTTTGTTTGGAAACCCAGGTATCAAGAGACGTGGGTGGCATAGAACAATAAACTCAATCTTCTCTCTTTCCACCCTCTCCCGAGATGCCAAACTGGCTGGTAATCAAGACCCTAAGGAGGAAACATATGGCCCAGACACCAGCTTCGCCTTGGCAATGGTCTGAGTTTGACTCGACAATAAATAGGAGGTGACAGTTGAATCTGGTGTGGAGATGCAAGGAGGGTGGTTTTCCTGGAGGATGGAACTGGAAGTCACCTCTTGCAAATAATTATCATTGTTGTTCTTACATGAGGGCAGGGGACATAGGAGACATTTTGCAAAAGAAAGCCCCGGCATTCCTGGACAGGGGTGAAAACTGCAATCAGAAGAACTAGAGCTCAACACCCTGCTAATCAGATGGCAATTTCTTCACTACTGCTCGTTCACAGGTTTCCCTAGCAATTCCTTTTAATCAGCCACACTTGAAATTGGCACTACAGGAAATATTTTTTCCCCAATGAATGTGCTTACATATATACTGGATAATAATAATGAAAGCTTATCTTTGCTGTCTAAATTTTTTTAAGATACTGGGGATTGAACGCAGGGGGTCCTCTACCACGGAGTTGCATCCCCAGTCCTTTTTATTTTTGAGACATGGTCTCATTCAGTTGCCCAGGCTGGCCTCGAACTTGTGATCCTCCTGTCTCAGCTTCTCAAGTAGCTGGTGTCATGTTTTTTTTTGAACTGTCTAAAGTGCTTCCACATTCCTGATTACGTTTTTGAGGAAAGCAGGGTATTGTTATTTTCCTTTTTCAAATGAGGACTCTGAATTCCCAAGATGCACGTAGAATTTACCTAACACTCATGGTTTTTAAGTGGAAAGGACCTCTATCCTAACTGAAGTCTATGAGGTCCTTTTCCTGTATAAAGATTTGGACTTATTTTTCATGGTAGACTATGAGAGTCACAATCCCTTTTTTATTCATTTTATATTTTCTCACTTAACAGTTTTGAATCAGGCCATGCTGTTTCTAGGGTCACGAGAGACTAATATTTACCATCTTTCATCCTGCATATATTTGGGAGGTTGTTATGGAAACTTGGCAGCGTACCACTTTCTTCATCTGGTTTGATACAAAGCTTCCAGGAGACAGAGACTTGAACTCATCTGTCTAAAATGAGAAGAGGATGGAATTATTGGGCGCCTGGTCAGGACCAGATCTCTTTTGCTTGCTTGTTTTGCACATCTTAATCCATTTCACCTTCTAATCTTTAGATGTCAGTTATAACCTGCCCATTCCTTTCCCTTTTTTTTCCCCCCAGAGGTTATCAATATAATACAACCTATTGTTTTTCACAAGAAACAAAACTCTCTTGTCTGGTTCAGAGCATCTCACATTCTTTCCATATTGTTCAGCCTTACTCAGGCATTTTGAAGATTAGCTCTCCTCTTTTATTATAGATAGGAAATCGCCCCTCAAAAACCCATGAGTGAAGAAAAAAAAAAAACTTAATGAAATGATATGTAGGATTTTTCAGGGAAGTTTTTTGTTGTTATTTGGTTTTGTTTTTATGCAAAAACCTCAGTGTTCTCATTCTTTACTAGGAATTTTATTTATGTACTAAAAGATTTTAATCAAGTTGATGATTAGTCACATCAGCTCTCAGATGTTTCAAAAGAACTATTTTAGTTAAGGGTACTGTGTAATAAACCATCTCAACATTTAGTGGCTTAAAATTACAACCACTTGCCAGGTGTGGTGGCCCATGCTTGTAATCCCAGCATTTGGGAGGCTGAGACTGGAGGATCAGGGTTCATGGCCAGCCTCAGCTACCTAGTGAGGCCCCCTGCAACTTAGTGAGACCCTGTTTCAAAATAAAGAATAAAAAATAGGGCTGGGGGGATAGCTTGGAGGTAGAATGCCCCTGAGTTCAATCCCCAGTACTGCAAAAAAAAAAAAAAAAAATTACGACCACTTATCTACCTATGTTTTTGCAATGTGGGCAGTTCTACTCATTATTCCTGTCGTCTCTCAAGCAGCTTCTGGGTCTGGAGTTTTGACCAGGGCAGGATGTTCAAGATGGCTTCTGTTCTAGGTTGCAGAGTGATCCCTGAAAGCTCATGTTTACCCAGAACCTCAGAATGCAGTATTATCGGGGAAAAAGGGTCTTTGCATATATAATTAGTTAAGATGAGTTCATGCTGGATTAGGGTAAATCCTACTCTAACATGACTGACGTCCTTACAAGAAAAGGAGATTAAAAATATAGACACCTATAGAGATGACATCATGTGACAATGGCAAAGGGCTCAAGTGCCGTAGCTGCAAGCACCACCAGAAGCTGGAAGAAGCAAGAGACAGATTCTCCCTGAGGACTGAAGAAAGAAGGAACCCTGCTGACATACCTTGATTTCAGACTTATAACCTCCAGAACTGTGACTAGATTTCTATTCTATTCTATATATTATATATTACATATTATATAGATTATATAACAGAGAGATTTATATTATACATTATATATAGACTACATTTCTGTTTTTCTAAGCCACCTAGTTCGTGGTGCTCTGTTATAGTAGTCCTAGGAAACAAATATGGATTTATGGATTTATTCACATATCTAGTTCCCTGGTTGGGGTGGCAGAAAGAGCTGGAGTCAGTCTCTCTCTCTCTCTCTCTCTCTCTCTCTCTCTCTCTCTCTCTCTTCTCTCTTTCTCTCTCTCTTTCCTGTCTCCTCTCTCCTCTCTCTCCCTCTTCCTCTCCCTCTCTCCCTCCTGTGGTCTTTTCCACCAGAGTGCCCAGCCTCTTCATAATGGAGGCTTAAGATTCCAAGAGAGTGACAGTTGACGATGCCAGGCCTCTTAGGGGTTAAGCCCGGGGCTATCACCTATCACCTATCACTGTTTTGCTTCTGTCATATTCTTTTGGTTAAGGCAAATGATGGGGCCAGCTCAGACTCAAGAGAGGAAAGAGACTCCACCTGTTGATGGCGGTGGCAGACACCCCAGGACTGGGAGGAGCTGTTGCTGTCTTGTCCTTGGAGTCAGTCTGCAACAGTGATCATGGCTACTGAGTTGGAAAGAATGTCTTATCACATTACAGAGCCTCATATTGTGGTTCTGTGAGTCACTGTGCAGGCATAACAAGGTGTTTTCCACTGGCGATCTTTTGAACTTTTAAGTCATGTCTTTGATAGCAGCCTGCTCCGTTGTCTGCATTGACTCCTCTTGGCTTGGGAAGTGGTGGTCCAGGATGCAGCTTGGGAGCCTGTCCTTTTGTCCATGGGAATGACATCATGGTATTTCTGTGAGGTCACTTCTGACTGCAATCTAGACAACTCCTCTCATTAGAGTTTATGGCCAGGTGGTACCTTTCTGTGAAAGGTGCTAACTCTTGGCTCAATCAAAGCAATACATATTATGAACAATCACAATGGGAAAGAAGTAGCTATAATCGTAAAAATTAATAGCTGAAACCTGGCTTGAGACATCTAGAGGTCATAGGTATTGAATTTGAGTTGGTTTGATTTTAAATCTTTGCTCTTCCTACTGTAACCTGCGTAGCATTTTTTGTTCATTTGTTTTTGTACCAGGGATTAAACTCAGGAGCCTTCTACCTCCAAGCTGTAGCCCCAGCCCTATTTTCCATTTTTAATTTTGAAACAGAATCTTACTCAGCCTCAGCAACATAGTGAGACTCTCAGCAAGCTAGCAAGATCCTGTTGCAAAACAAAACATAAAAAGGGCTGGGTTTATAGTTCAGAGGTAGATTGTCCCTGGGTTCAATCCCCAGTATCCTCCCCCCCCACCACCACCAAAAAAAGAGTTGATGAGGATCTCTTGCTAAGTTTCTGAGACTGGCTTTAAGCCTGCAATCCTCCTGTATAAGTCTCCCAAATACTGGGATTACCGATGGCAGTCAGTACCATCATGCCTGGTTTATACTGTATTTTCTGAAGTATTGAAATAATTGTACAATATTTGGAATATGGGTAAAAGAGGGGGGGATAACTTAGTTTTAATAAGAAAATGGAATGATATTTCAAGGTAATAAAAGTTTTTCTTGCTCAAGTAACTTGATATTTTTCCCTTAAAATACTTTTTATCATGTGATATTTGTTAAATACTACAGAATAGATTGTATGTATGGTAATTATAAATTATGCTGGTAATATATGTTTCTGTGAATCCATCACCAAACTTAAGAACTAGATCACTGACAATGTCATTGCACTAACCGTGTTTTGCTCCATTTCCATCTAAAAGATTTCGGGTCTTTTCTTTTTTCTTTTTTCATTTTTCTTTTTTAAATTTTTTTAGCATGGATTTTTGTTTCGGGTCTTTTCTAACCACACTTCTGTATTTTGTCTCTATCCCTCTGCTTATTCAACAATTAGACCTTCAGATTTGAATCAAAACGGTAAATGTTGGCTCGATTGCTAGTGAATTCTAAAGCAGGTTTCTGTTTGTTAGCTTATCAATTCACCTGCGTTTTGTATAGTCTATAAATGTATAGCTCTTGTATTCTGAGCAGCCTCTAGAGGTAATAGCGTTTCACAGTGCAGTAGGGTTGTGTAATAATGCTGCATAGTTAGTCAAATGCAGTGGCTTCTTTCTTATGATCCTACATAGGTATTGGCAGCCCAGGAGACTTTTAAAACCCTTTCGTTTTTCTTCCTGCGCTTACTTTGTACCTGTTTATATATTTATTTTCTGCTAGGACATCTGGGCCAGCTGCACTAAAATTTGAACCCGGAAGTCTGGGAAGTCCAATTCTCTCAGGGCAGACCATGTGGCAATCGCATACTCCTGTATCTGAAAGCAAGACCTCTGGCTTCTTTTATATCCAATATTTGACTTCTTCCCATGTTTCACCTCTCCCTCTGGGTCTTAAGTCACCACTGTCTCTCCCTGGAACATCACAGTAGCTTCTTAAACAGTTTCCTGCTGTAGCCACCTTCTGATTACCTCCAATCCCTTCCCAACACAGCAGCCAGGGTGATCAGTTAACACCTAAGCTATTTCCAGTATGTCTAGCTAAATTCCTCTAGTGGCTAATCATTTCTCTCAGAATAATAGCCACAATCTTTGCTTGGCCCTACAAGGCCCTGTGTGACCTGGTTTCCTCTCTGCAAGAGTTTGGCCAACTGTCCAATTAAAGAGAACATAGCTTATATAAGATCACCCTCATTCTGACACTAACTGCAAGGTTGGGAAGTTCCCCGGGGGCATTCTCTGAGCTACACCCTAGCCCTCTTTAATTTTTTTAAAATTTGAGACAGGGTCTAGCTAAATATCTGAGATTGGCCTTGAACCTGCAATCCTCCAGTCTTAACCTCCCAAGTACTGGGATGATAGGTGTGAGCCACCATAGTGTGGCTATCATTTCAGTCTTGATAATGCCTTGGAAGGCCTCACAGAACTCACAGAAACCTGTTATATTCACGGTTGTGTCTTATTACAGGGGAAAGACAGATTAAAATTAGCTAAAGGAAGAGACAACTAGGGAAAGAATCCATGAGGGTATGGAGCATGGAGCTTCTAAGTCATCCTCTCCTGAAGGAGTGAGGACACTGTTTCCCTCCTAATATATGATAATATGTACAGAGCATGGCCAACCACCGATGCGCACCCAAAGCTTGGTACAGAGTCTTTATTGTTGCTCTACCTCATAGGTACAGTGACTGCCCATGTACCTGATTGGTTCCCAGCCCTTGAGGAGTTCAGGACGATATCACATGATCCAGTGCCCCACTCAGCTGCGTGGCTACTGTCTGCTTGACCCAAGACTCTAGGCAAACAAAAACACACTATCGGGCGTGATGTTACAAGATCTTGGAGATTCGAAGCCAAGGTTGAAGTCCAGGCCTCTTTGGAGGCAAGGTTAGATCCTTTACTGCATGATCTAAGACCTCGTATTTTAATCCTTTCCCCAATCGAGGAGGACCAGGCCTGCTCTTGGAATATTTGAGGCTTACTGCTGCCTTGAGTTCCATGTGCTTCCTGTTCCTTCTGCCTGGGATGCATTTCTTTCCAATATGCACACACCTCTCTCCCTCCAGTGTAAGGAGTAATCTCGGTGCAACAGAGCTGGGTTTGGAATCCAGGCAGTCTAGCACCAAAGCCCCCACTATTAACTAATAGCCAAACCCCTTTGAGCCAGGTTGATAACATTACATTTTGTTTCATAATTACATTGAAGTGTCCTATGAGTAGATTCTTAAAGTTTGGATACCTGTAATCTGTTTTGCAGTGTGTGTTAGGATCATTGTCCCCTTTGCAACGTCATGACACTTGTGCCAATCAGGGGACACTTCCTAGCCTCCTCTTCCCTTTGCATGCCTTCGTTGGTGCCCGGATTCTTCTCTTTCTTGTCCCGGAGGCTGGTGAGGCTGTAGCAGTTCAGAGCTGATTTCTCCTCGACTGTACTCAGTGTCCAGTGGGACTCCGTCTCCTTCTCGTGGACTGGTAGGGATTTGCTCCTATTGATCGGACCTCAGGTGTAGTGAGAGGTGCCACCAAAAGGGGTGGAGTGAGGGAGGCTGAGCAGACACCAGCCCTTGGGCCCCATCTTCAACTGGAAGCTCCAACCAATGTAGTTTTTGAACTTTTACTTATTTTATTTTCATAACTTTTATTGGTGCATTATCATTGCTTATGATCATGAGGTTCATAGCAATATATTCATATATGCACATAATATTGTTTGGTCTGATTCTTTTCCTGAACCTCTCCTTTCCCTCCCTCCCTCCCTCCCTCCCTCCCTCCCCTCATCCATCCCCTTCTACTACTCTTCTGGTCTCCACCCTAATTTTCATGAGGTCTCTTTATCTTTCCTTTTTTTTCTCTCTAGCTTCCCCATATGTGAGAAAACACGCAGCCTTTGGTTTTCTGAGCCTGTGTGATCTCACTTAGCATGATATTCTCCATGCGCTTTTATTTCAAAATGAGAATCTGAAGGGGGGAAACAAAGAAAAAGGAAAAGACAGGAATTAACATTTAGTAAGCAGCTTACCAGGCTCCAGACACTGTAAGTACTTCTCACACATCAGCTAACTGATTCGTCCTCCATCGTATACAGGCACATCGCATGTGAACACACTCATTTCTATTTTACAGATGAGGAAACCAGTGCTTATTTAGAAACTTGTCCAAGGTCAAGGTCTAAAAGGCTGGTGATGGATGGAGAGGGGTGTTTAGATGCTTGAGACTTCCCCCTCATCCATGTCATATACTGTGTGGACTTCCCATCACTCACTCACAAGAGAGACTCAGACAGGAGATACAGCAACAGTTCTTGGGGGATTTAGGCATGCAGACTGCTGGAGGGAGGCCTAGGAGCTTGCTTCTGCCTCTGGGAGCATCCAACATTGCATGAGCAACAGCAAGCCGTGGCTTCCTTCTTCCCCTGTTGCAGCCCCATGCAGAAGACCTAATGTCCTCACAGGCGCTGCCTTGAAGAGATATTTTTTTTCTTCTGAGTGGTAGAAAAAAGTTAAACCAGGCATGGTACTGCATGACTGTCATCCTGGTATTTGGGAGGCTGAGGCAAGAGGATTGCAGGTTCAAGGCCAGCCTCAGCAATTTAGCAAGATCCTGTTTCAAAACAAATAAATATCCCAGTACTTGGGAGGCTGAGACTGGAGGATCTGGGTTCTCAGCCAGTTTCAGCTACTTAGTGAGGTCCTTCGCAACTTAGTGAGACCCTGTTTTAAAATAAAGAATAAAAAATAGCTAATAAAGATGTATGATTACAATGCACCAATAAAATAAAACAGGGCTGAGGGTATAGCTCAGAGGTAGAATGCCCCTGGGTTCAATCCCCAATACCACAAAATAAGTAAATAAATGAATGAATGAATGAATGGTTGGGGATAGCAAGGCCTAGTGGTGTACATCTGCAATCCCAGTATTTGAGAAGCTGAGACAGGAGGATTGTAGGTTTGTGGCCAACCTCAGTAATTTAGCAAGGACCTCCGCAACTTAGTAAGACCCTGTTTCAAAACAGAAAGTAAAACAGGGCTAGGGGTGTAGCTTGGAGGTAGAATGCCCCTGGGTTTAATCTCCAGTACAAAAGAAAGAAAGAGAAAAGGAGGGAGGAAGGGAATAATGAGGGGAGAGGGAGAGAGAGAGAGAGAGAGAGAGAGAGAGAGAGAGAGAGAGAAAAGAAAGAAAAAAGTAAGTAATAAAAATTTGTAGGATACACCTACAAACTTCCAAACCCCAATATTTCCTCAAGTAATTAAATAAAATGATTAATTTATAAATCTCTAATAGAAGTTTGAGGATAACTACTGATACACACATAGCTTACAGTTCACTGAGTTAGACTTTTGTTCCAACTATTATAAAATAGATTAAAGAGATCTGGAAACCCCTACAAATAAGGCCAGGCTCTGTCATCCCCAAAGACATTCCAGAGGTTCTTGAACGGAACTGTGTTGAAGCTTGGGTGCGTGGGGAAAGAGTTCTCTAACTGCTCAACTCTCTTTCCAGTTGTGATGGGGATGGTCTTGCCTAGGACACAGCTGGAAAGGCAGGAACACAAGCAGGTAGCTTTGAGCAAACCCTTCAGGCAACTGCAGAATTACATTTTCTAGCAAACACATGAACGTAACTTCTCATCCATGCGTTATAGGGGAAATGAATTTCCTCTGTGCTGCCTTCAGAAATTCAAATTAAGTCCTTCCACAAAGGGAAAAGGAGTTGCATAAATAAATGCTAAGGTTGACTGCTTCCCAAGGAACCGTATCTCCAAGCGGACGAGCGTATTGGAATTACTTTAGGAAAGCTGGTTGTCAGCTTTTCTGTGTTCAGATCGAAATGAACTCCTCATCTAAAAATGTTCCTGATTTAGACCTTGGCAGTCCCCAGTTTACAGATGGATTGAGTTCCCCAAATTGGATTCTAATCCAGTTGTTTGGAAATAGGAATACATTTGCCCAAAGAAACAATGTTATAAACGATGGCTAGAGCCCCAGGCTAGTCAAAACCCCAAACTCTTAACTAGCAATGTTCTAAAAAGGATGTCATTGACCAGTGCCTTTCAAATCACAAGCCACAACCCGTGAGTGGACCATTGTTATAAATTGAATGTGTATGTTCCCCCAGATTTAAATGCTGAAACCTAATCCCCAATGTAATGATGGAACTAGTGCCCGTACGAATGAGGCCCCCAGAGCTCCCTTGTCGCTCTTGCCAGGTGACAAAATGGCCAGAAGACGGGTGTCACCCAACTGGGCCCTCACCCAACTCTGACTTCCAGCCCCCTGATATGGGACTTCCAGTTTTCAGAAGAGTGAGAAATAAGTGTCTGCTCTTTATAGGTCACTCACCCTGTGGCTTTCTGTTATATCAGCCTGAGCAGACTGAGGCAATCATAACAACACTTTAGAAAGAGGGAACAGACTTTTAAAATAACAGAAGAGAAAATTATCACAATGCACGGTTCAAGGTAAGGGCAGGTACTGTTTTGTGGAATTCTGTGTCAGATTTTTGTTGTTGTGGGAAACATCGCAACAGGCTGAGACAGTCTCCACCGAGTGGAACATCTTCCTGCAGGGGAAGTCAAACATCTTCCCTTCTGGAACCACAGTCTAGGTGTCAGGGTTCCATAGCTGCAGACACTCTGGGTCTTGAGTAATGAGTGATTTGAGTTAATTCTGGTTAAGTAGTGTGTGGTTCGTAGCATTGCAAAGGTGTGTGTGTGTGTGTGTGTGTGTGTGTGTGTGTGTGTGTGTGTGTAGTGAAAAACTGGGTTGACTGTGAAGAGATGAAGCCGAGGAACAATATATGCCTACCTCTAGGATGCCATGCCTAAATTCTAGGATGAGAGTCAACAAACATTTCTACAACCCAAAGCTATAAATGTTCCCTCCCCTGCCTCTCTCTTTCTCTCTCTCTCCAATTTAAAAAAGTTGTTAAAAAAGTAAGAACCAGGTATGGTGGCACACACCTGTAATCCCAGTACTTGGGAGGCTGAGACAGGAGGAGCTCAGGTTTGAGGCCAGCCTTAGGAAGTTAGTGAGACTCTCAACAACCTAGCAAGAGTCCGTTTCAATCAATCAATCAATCAATCAATCAATCAATCAATCAATCAATCAATCAAAGGGCTAGGGATGTAGCTCGGAGGTAGAATGCCCCTGGGTTCAATACCCAGTACCAAAGGGGGGGGGAGAAAAGAAAGAAAAAGGAAATGACAAAGACTGAATATAGCCTACAAAGCTTAAAATATTTGCTATCTAACCCTTTGCAGAAAAAGTGTGCAGAATCCCTTTTCTAGGGGAAAAGCAAGCAAGTAATTACTAGCGTACTGAATAAAAAATAGGGATCATTCAAAGGGCGCTCTAGACACCAGAAGGATAATCATAAATCCTCACCCAGTGAAACCAGGAAGAATCAGAAGTAATGGTGAGTCTTAAATGGTCTTCAGTGAGAGAAGACAGAGTAGCTGAGAGGCCGTGGCACGGACTGACCTCTGACCTCTCATTAACCACGATAAACCCCAGAAGCAAAGTGTTGGGGAGAAATACTCATGGCTGGGAATTTTATGCCAGAAAAATTAGCTTCTAAGAGTTAAGTGTCAAACACAGTCATTTTCGTACATAAAATTTCATAATTTCCCATCTATAATTCCTCAACAAAAATATTGACTAAATAAGTACTCATCAAGAAGAAATGAGACACCTCAGGGGAAGCTGGAAAAAGGAAATAATGGGAAGTCCAAAACTATTTAGATGGGTCAAACATTGAACTATTGTGTAAAGTTAACACTTTATAGAAATATTTAAAAAACAAGTAAATCTAGGCAACAATTACTGAAGAGATTGAGTGTTGAATGATTAAGTGTGCCAAGGTTTCTGTGATGCTTGAGATGATAATGAAAACACTGAATAACTTTTGGTAATGTTAGAAAATCGTAGCCAGGCCTGGAGGCACACGCTTGTAATCCCAGCATTCGGGAGGCTGAGACCGGAGGATCCGGGTTCGCGGCCAGCCTCAGCTACCTAGTGAGGCACTCCACAACTTAGTGCAACCCTGTTTCAAAATAAAGAATAAAAAATAGGGCTGGGGGTGTAGCTCGGAGTTCAATCCCCAGTACCGCAAAAAAGAAAAAAAAAAAAAAGAAAATCGTATGGTTAAGTCAGGCATGGTGCACACGCTTGTAATCCCAGTACTTGAGAGGCTGAGACAGGAGGATGGCAGGTTTGCGGCCAGTCACAGCAACTTGTGAGACCCTCTGCAACTTAGTGAGATCCTGTTTCAAGAATAAAATAAAATAGGGCTGGGGGTGTAGCTCAGAGGTAGAATGTCCCTGGGTTCAATTCCTAGTACCACAAAAAAGAAAGAGAGAGAGAGAGAGAGAGAGAGAGAGAGAGAAGGA
>PVLC010006065.1:0-12910 GCA_004027655.1 Graphiurus murinus
CACTTTTTTTTTTTTTTTTTTTTTTTTTTTTTTTGCAGTACTGGGGATTGAACTCAGGGGCATTCTACCTCCAAGCTATACCCCAGCCCTATTTTTTATTCTTTATTTTGAAACAGGGTCTCACTAAGTTGTGGAATGCCTCACTAAGTAGCTGAGGCTGGCTGCGAACCCGGATCCTCTGGTCTCAGCCTCCCAAATGCTGGGATTACAATAGCCAATATTTTGATAAGGAATTAAACACTTTCCAGATGAAAAGCTTACAGTTATCTATTCTACAAAATATTTAAAGTATATTATATCTGAATCTAAATTATTGTCATCAAATAATTAAACTGCAGTGCTGGGTGACACGATGGTATCTTTCATACTTAGAGTAAATGCTTCACACATAGTCATAACATATACTTACTGACTACAAGAATCATATTGTAATGTACAGATAATTTATCAGTACTTTAAGCTTTCTCTAGCAGTGAAGAAAAGATGAATTTATTAAAGCAAAGATGACCAACAATGTAGTGGGTCACCATATTCTTTTTAACCATATTCCTGCTTTCTTTTACAAAGTGAAGGTTTCCTCCAATTATAAAGACACCTACTATCTTTTATCAGTTGTCATTACTTAAAATCACTTAAAATTCCTGTTAAGTGAAAAAACTTTTTTATTAAGATTATATATTTTCAATGGGCCTTTCCTTAATAAAGAAAAAAACTTTTAAACATATAAATGTGCTTGAAATTTCTCAGTATAGAACCCATACCATTATAATCTTATGCTTGGCCTCAGGAACATTGTATGATTTGAGTTGAAAGAAGAGAAATGGGAATTAAAACATTTTACATTTTTTTTGTGGGGTTCTGTTGTGTGCATATGTATATTTTTAAGGTAAGTGTATTTGATTATCTAGATAGTCCTGTTTCTCTCACTAGAATATAAATAAAACAACAGATCATAATCCAGAAAAACTTGCTTTAGCACAAACATCAAATCTAATTTGAGCTACAAGAAACAGAGGACTAAAAATATCTTCTTAGTACATATTGCATTTTAGATAATAAAAGTATATGCAATGCAGTGTTATCTTCTCATGAAATTTTGCTCTAGTAAAATCTCTTTTTAGGAAATGCTATATCCCCTTATCTGATTTATTGCTTCTCTGGTACATTCTGTCAGCATCATGAGTCACATCAAGTTCTTGTTCTGTGTAGTTAGAATTATTAAAAAGTGACAACAGCAAAAAATCTTCTTTGCTAAAAATAAAAAGAAAAATGAAACCTTATCATTTCTCTGGCTTAATAACTACTAAGAGAGGGGCAGGTAAGTATTGGAAACTGGGTCTCACTAAGTTGCAGAGTGCCTCACTAGATAGCTGAGGCTGGCCGCGAACCTGGATCCTCCGGTCTCAGCCTCCCGAATGCTGGGATTACAAGCGTGCGCTACCACGCCCAGCTTGAATAAAGTATTTTTAACTACACATCAATTCTATCATTTTCCTCACCAGTATGTATCTCAAAAGGATCATAATAAATAAGTGAGTCATTAGATTGGAATACTCTAAAAACAACCCAACAGTAAAGATAATTAAACAGCCAGTAATATGCCAGTTGAGTGAAACATTTTTAAGGATGAAGACCAACAACTTGTTATATAATTAAATTAGCTAGCTAGGCCAGGCATGGTGGCGCACGCTTGTAATCCCAGCATTCGGGAGGCTGAGACCAGAGGATCCGGGTTCGCGGCCAGCCTCAGCTACCTAGTGAGGCACTCCGCAACTTAGTGAGACTCGGTTTCAAAATAAAGAATAAAAATTAGGGCTAGGGGTATAACTCGGAGGTAGAATGCCCCTGAGTTCAATCCCCAGTACCGCAAAAAATAAATAAATAAATAAATAAATAAATAAATAAATGAATAAATAAATAAATAAATTAGCTAGCTAGAAAATCTTTCTTTAAAGTCAGTAATTCAAGTGAAAACTTCATATTAATTTTAAAAAATCTAATAACATCAATTTAGATGCAGCTCACCTTATTTTATGGAAGCACCAAGATAGAAAAGTGGCCAATAGCTAAAAGCCTGAACAATCCAAAAATAGGTAAGTGGATTTTAAGTAAGTAAAATATATTTTCTAAGCAAACCTAAACCCACATATCTACTCACAGCACATCTATTTCCCATGATTCAGTTTCTACAGATTCTATGTAGTCTTGTAAACAAAGAAGACAAATATGCATAAAACATCAAACTTTTATACTCTAAATATCCCAAGTCTATACAAACTATGTTAATTATACATTATTTTGTCAGCTCATTAAAGCTGATGGCCAATGGCACTTTATTTTTCAGTATTTTGTTTTTAGATTTTACCTGAAAGCAATGAATTTACTCCAGTTTAAAACAATTATCTATGTATATTTTCCAATAATTTTGTCCTCCAATTTAAAAATCATTGATAATCTGATGAATGAAATCAAGTATATATGAGGTCCATAAGATGCCAACTTGATCATTGAGATGGTCAAATAAATACAAAGGGAACCCTTATTAGTATTAAAACCTTGGAAAAGGTTATCAGTGGAACCACATACTCCAAACCTCTAGGGATTTCTAAAACATAGTAAACAAAGAATCAAAATAGGGAAGTGCAAGACACACAATCCAGATCCCACATTTGGCAAGTGAGGCATGTATCACAGATTTAATCGAGCCATCCATTATTGAGGAATCTATCCTAAGAGAAAAATCTGGCAAATACGCAAAGATACATATTTAAGTATGATAATAACAATAATAATAACAAAATATTAACAGTGAAAATTGGAAACAATCTAAATGTTCATTCATAAAAACTTGGTACAATATATTATTTTACCCAAATAATGGAGCATTACATACCATATAAGTTTTGATTGACATGGAATAATCTCTGTAATATACTATTGAGGGGAGAAAGCAAATTAAAAATAACATGTACATTAAGAATAGTTATACCCATAGAAAAGGAGATACAAAAATGACCACCAAAGTACAAATAGGTGTTTCCTTGGATGAATAAAAAAAAAGTAATTTAACTCTCTTCTTTATAATTATTAGTATTGCTTAAATTTCTAAAATAAATATTCTCTTTGTGATCAGAAAAAAACATTCTCTTTATCTGAGAAGAGTATATTTGTTTTTGTTTTTTAATACCATAATTCTATTTGGGAAAAATTACTCTAGGAAAATAATTAGAAAAATTCCTAAAGCTACATATTCAAAGATGTTCATCACAGTAGTATTTATTATATTAAAATATTGGCAATAATCAAAATGACCAAGAGTGAATTTATTAAATTATAGCTACATTATAATTATATAGTTACTATATTATAGCATACCCCAAAGTCATTAAAAATTAAAGATATATTCATCACCTAGTAGCTCAGCGACTTTACATATCCCCTCTGTGTCAGTTTTCTCATCTATAAAAATGGGGATGAAGAGACAGTTACCTAGTTGTGCTTTACTTAGCATATTGGCTTTGCCCTATTGTGATAGAAAATGAAAAATCTTACGTTTGTGAGCTTCCTCCAATACCACATTATCTCTATTTTAAAAACTAATTCTCAGCTGGGCATGGTGGCACATGCCTATAATCCCAGTACTTGGGAGGCTGAGACAGGAGGATTAGGTTGAAGGACAATCTCAGCAATTTAGCAAGACTCTCATCAACCTAGTGAGGCCCTGTTTCCAAAAAAAATTTTTTTTAAAGGTCTGGGGGTGTAGCTCCGAGGTTAGAATGACCCTGTGTTCAATCCCTTGTAACACACACACACACACACACACACACACACATACACACATACACACACACTTCTATATGCTTTTGAAATATATTTCAAGATCAATATTGAATTTGTCCATTAATCAAGTTAAGAAAATATTAATCTAAGACCAGAAGGGTAATGCATATAAAAATTGAAAACAGGGAATTTCTACAACATCTAGCCTAATTGTTTAAATAACTCTTCTATGTTGCAATACAGAAGATGATATGCCTGTAATACTATTATAGCTGTTAAAGAAGGAAAACAAAAAGAGCAAAACTGGGTTTATAATAGGATACATTTGAGTTTTGTTATAAAGGATATATGCATATTCCTTTAATCAAAATTGTGTACATATTTGTACATGCATAAAATTTTTCTGGAAGGGTATGTAATAATTTGGAATAAGCATTTTTATTCACCTATACATGTTGAAAAATAGTGTTGGAAGATAGATCCAGGCTGACCTGGATGCCTGTATTACCAGAACAGGCTCCAGTAAACCACTTAAATTACACTGACATATGGAATTGGAATTTGTACTTGAACGCAACAACAAAAATTATACATACATACTAGTTTGTTTCATCAGCTTTACCATCACTATGACAACATATGTTTTGTTGCTTTAAGTAATTGAAACCAACCTGCCATGGTCTTTCCCAGTCTAGTGGAATAGGAAATGCTCCAAGCCATGCTCCTATAAAACTAGAAATTGTAGTGATCTGGAGACTATTCTCCCAAATGGATGTAACCCTGTAAAACACAAATAGGCAAATCACTGGTGAATTATATCTTTAGCTACTGAAGAATCAAACAAGCTATAGCACAAACTAACACTATACATAGATTTTCTGTTCTTTAAAATGAAATCTCAAATTGATGTTAAGATACTCACCATGAGCTACTAACAATTAATTGGTAAGAGGATTTAAAGGCAATTCCATTGGAAAGGTAATATTTATACACAATAGGAGTTAAAAAATACAAAAGAGCATTTGCAGTGGCAAATCTTCCTATCTCTATTATCAACTCCTGGCTAGGCAACTGCTATTTCCAAATTATTACATTGTATGCATGTACAAATGCATACACAATTTTGTTTAAAGGAATATGCCTATGTGCATAATCCTTTACAACAAAACTCAAATGTATCCTATTATAAACCCAGTCTTGCTCTTTTTATTTTCCTTCTTTAACAGCTATAATAGTGTTCCAAGGCACATCATTTTCTGTACTGCAACACAGAAGAGTTGTATGTTATATAGAGGCCAGTCAACATTTGTCAGCCACATACAGCCAAAAATTACTAGTCCGTTTCTTCAACTAGCATTCAGCAAAACAGAGATCTGTTCCAACATTAGAAGGACAAAACTACTTGGGTTTAATGAGAATTGTACTGCAATTTTAAGGATTCTCTAGGGTAACTTTTGACTATATGTGACTGACAAGCATTACTGCGATACAGAAAATGATGTGCCTGGAGATATAGAGTGTGGGAGATGTTGAATGCAGGCTTTACTTTCTGCTAAGGAGAGCTTACTTTTTCTGTTTTATGGAAGAGGAGGAAGTTCGGCTGTATTTGAAAGAATAGGTAGTATTAGACCTTGAACTGGAAATAAAGCTGCACTGCAGACAAGAGAACATAAATAAAATTGGTGGAGGCCAAGTGGAAGAACAAGAAATAAAGCTGGAAAAGTAGGTTAGAGTTGGAACTTTTCAAAATAACAGCTTTTTGAGGATAGTAAAAAATTACCCTAGAAAATCCTCTTTCAGTCATACAATCCACTCATTTAAAGTATACAATTCAATGGTTTTTCATCATCATCACAGTCAATTTTAGAATATTTTCATCCCCCCCAAAAGAAACCCTTTACACATTAATGGTCACTCATTTTTCCTTCCTCCCATACCTTAGCAGCCACAAAGCCACTTTCTGTCTCTATAGATTTGCCTATTCTGGGCATTTCACATAATATGGGATCATATAACAAGTGGTCTTCTGTGCTGGTTTCCTTTGACTTAGAGTAATATTTTCAAAGTTCATCTATGTGGTATCATATATCAGTACTTCATTCATTTTATGGCTGAATCATATTCCCCTGTATGGATATTCCACACCTTATTTATCCATTCAACAACTGATAGAAACTTTGTTTTTTGGGTTTATTTTTTATTTATTTTTTGCTTTTTGGCTATTATAAAAATGCTGGTATGAACATTCATGTGCTAGTTTCATGTTTTTCATTTGTCTTCAAATTGTACCTAGGAGTATAACTGCTAGGTCATCTGATAACTCTGTTTTTACATTTGAGGAACTGCAGACTGTTTCCCAAAGCAGCTAAACCATTTTACATTCCTACCAGTACTATATTAGGGTTCCGATTTTCCACATCTTCTCAACACTTGTTATCTTTTTTTTTATTATAGTCATCCCAGTGGGTGTGAAATGGTATCTCAGTGCAGTAGATTTAAGATTACTATTTCAAAAAAGTCTTAAATATCATATAAAATGAGCCACTGAAAATTTTAAAAGAAGGCATTATGTGATTAGAGATATCTGAATAAGATTTATGTATATATCTAACCTCTAGGCTCCAAGTTCTTTAGACTAAGAGGCAAAATACATTTTTTATTATTCTAGCACACCTGTGGCTAATTTATTGAAATAAAAAGTGTGAACATCCAAGAGATTGTCTTCTTTTTTGATTCTGTGGTATATTTAAGAGTGTTTATGATCCTTCATATAATACAGAAAAATGGAACCAAGACCTAGTTTAAAAGCTAGAAAAACTCCATAGTCTTTTTAAAATAAAAAAGTTATGCTTATCAAAATAGCATAGAATACTTATAAAGGACTAAAATTAGTCAAATAATTTAAAAATCTATTTCCTTCTTCCACACACCCCCCACTCCTGATTTCTATGCCCAATGCAGACACTTTAAATTTTTGTTTCATCTATACATCTCAAACTTAAGAAATACATGTTAAGTATCATGTTTATTTTTTTTAAGGATTTGATTACTTCCTGCATTTTACTATGGGAAAAGGAGATATAGCACCTTTTGTTCACAAGAGCCCCACATTCACACATACCCTTTTTGTCCCCTTTTCAATGGCAACATCTCCCTTTTTCAGCTGAATACAGTGTCTCCATGATCATGATTATGAAAATGCTACTCACAGTGAACCACATAGTAAACCAGTTACATTCCTCTTCTCTTAGTAAATATGATTTTTAATTGCCCTTGGATATTAAAAACTGCCTCTCCCTCACCCCCACCCCCACCAAGCTGTTTTTAAGTACCTGTCACTAAATTGTCTTCAAATACTCCAAACAATACCTCTGAATGCTTGTTTGCTCTCCTCTCTCCCTTTCTTTCCATCTTCCTGAGGCACCTCATCTCCTCCAATCTGTACGGGTTGCTCTAGGCCTGCTGACACCTGTTGCCCTGTGATGTTCCTGCACCATCACCTTGTGAATTCCCTTTGCCTCTGGGCTTTGGATTTCCTAAATTTCAAACCTCTCTCTCTCCCCCTCTCTTTCTCCCCCCCCCCTACTGAGGATTGAACCCAGGGGCATTTTACCTCTGAGCTACACCCACAGTCCTATTTTTTATTTGTTATTTTTGAAACAGGGTCTCACTAAGTTGCGGAGGGCCTCACTAAGTAGCTGAGGCTGGCCGCGAACCTGGATCCTCCAGGCTCAGCCTCCCAAATGCTGGGATTACAAGCCTGCACCACCACGACGGGCTCTCTCTTTCTCTTTCTATCCCCCTCCCTCTCATTTCTGTTAACAGATTCCTAAGAAAGAAAGCATGGAAAAAGATCTTTAGAGATATTTTAAGGCACAAAATAACTTTTCTTTTTTTATACATATTTTTGTATAAAATGGTGCATTGTAATCATACATCTCTGTGAGGTACAAGCTGGTAGAGGCATACATGCACACAGCCTTCATTCAACCCTTTCCCAATTCCTGCCCCATTCCCTTCCCTTCCCTCCTTCTCATGTTGGATTTAGTGATTGACTTTGATATGTTTGTGAAAGTATATCATGTGCCTAAGACTCTAGAGTTTCCCTCTCTCCCTACCCCCACCCATCACTTTCAGTTAGGTCACCTTCTTTGCTCACCTAAGGTTTCTCCTTCTTCATCTAGAGTCCTTCCTATGACCCACTTTCTCCCTAGCTTCCATATATTAGAGAGAGCCTCTGATTTTTTACTTTTTGTGACTGACTAATCTCACTTAACATAATGTTTTCCAGTTCCATCCATTTCCCTGCAAATGATATGATTTTGTTCTTCTTTATGGCTGAGTAAAATTAAATTGTGTACATATTATGTACATAGTTTTGTAATCCATTCATCTATTGATGGACATGTTGGCTGGTTCCATAGTTTGGCAATTATGAATTGTGCAAAAATAAACATAGATACACATACATTAGTCTAGTAGTTTGTTTTCCATTCTTTTGGGTAGATACCCAGAAGTGGTATTGCTGGATCATATGGTAGATTCATTCCCATTCATCTGAGAATACTCCATACTGTTTTCCAAAGTAGTTCTACTAATCTGCCACTAATCCCACCAAGAATGTATTAGGGTTCCCACTTCTCCACACCCTCGCCAGCATTTGTTGTTTGTATTTTAATGATTGCCATTCTAATTGGGGTTAGGTGAAATCTCAGGGTAGTTTTGATTTGCATCTCTCTGATTGCTAATGATGTTGAACATTTACTGATAATCTCTTCAACAAATGGTGTTGGCAAAAACTGGTTAGCCATATGCAGAAAAATGGAAATAAACCCCACTTTCTCTCCCTGTACAAGAGTCAACCCAAGATGGATCAAAGACCTGGAAATCAGACCACAGACCTTGCAGGTACTTGAAGAGAGCATAGGTCCAACACTTCAACACAAAGGCACAGGTAAAAACTTTCTCAGCAAGATCCCAAGGCACAAGAAATTCAAAGGAAGATCAATACATGAGACTGCATTAAACTGAAGAGCTTCTGTACAGCAAAGGAAACTATCAAGAACCTCAACAGAAAGCCAATAGAATGGAAGAAAAATCTTGCCAACTACTCCTCCAATAAAGGACTAGTATCTAGAATATACAGAGAACTCAAGAAATTGCCACTAAGAAAACAAATAACCCAATCAAAAAATGGGCAAGTGAACTAAACAGACACTTCACAAAAGAAGAAAATAACTTTTCTATAGTTGTTGGAAATAATTTGTCTCAGAATTTTGAAGGTATTGCGCCATTGCTTTCTGATTCCCACTTTTGCTTTTCTAAATTTTAAAACAATAACAAAGTGAAACAATGAACAACTGATGGGCTGCTCACCATACATGAGTAAGATATTCAGCCAGTGGGCTTCACAGTACTAGATGGGAGACCTGACTTTTCCTTAGACAATCCCTAAATGTCAGTATCTGGAAGTTTTTCTTTTGCACCATTTCCCATAGAAAGAAATATTTCAATATTCTGACTAGATGGTAAAAGTCTGGCAACCAGTACTCTAGGTCAAGCAGGGGGAAAGGGCTAGGTGTAGAGTGGAGACTCATTATTTAGTATGTGGAGTTTCATTTCATCTATTCCCTGAAGAGACTGAACAAATAGTTCAGCATCTGGGCATACCCAGAATAGTTGAAGATCTAAGAGGTACAAATATATATTTTCTCTCCTTTTCTTCCCCCATGTATACTTTTTATTGCCTATATTTTTATATTTACATTCTGTTCTGCAACCCTATTTCACTTAATTATTTCCTTGATAAAGTGAGCCACTTTAATATACAAACTGAACAATTCCTCCATTTGGGGAAACTATCTTCTATCATATCTTTAAATTCTTTTTTATTTTGTATTATAGGGGCACTAACTAGTCTTATATTTGAATCTCTCTTGTCTCTTCTCTATATTTATCATATCTTCTCTAATTACTTTATTCTCTACAGCCCTCTCCCCACTCCTCATTCATTTTGATTAACTCAAACCTTTCCTTCATGGTAAAATCTGATTTTCTAACTTGTCTATATTTCTTGATGCTTCTAATTTATGATCTATAATAGTTTGGATTGTATTCTCAATTCATGTCATTAATTCTGCAGTCTCTCTCCCCCTCATTTTGTTCCATTTCCTTATCTTTGCTTTTATTTTACTGAATTCACACCTTTATTAACATTTTGCTATGGCAAATTATGTGGAGCTTTTTACTTGTTTTTCTTCCTTGGCTAGCATTTTCATCGAGACCAGATTCTTTTATCTTCTGCATACCTCTCCCCTTCTTCTTCTATAATGTGTCTTAAGGTTGCTGTGCCATTTCTATTTGTCTTGTTCAGACTTCACATGGGCAGGCTATACAGACTACTTATTTGCTCAGTTACAATGAGTGAATTTGAGTGAATTCATCTTCAAGGTGTCTTACCATCTTAAATGGTGCCAATTTTTCCTATCTCAGAGCTGCATTTTGAGAACTACATGCTATTTTCTATCCAGTTTTCTGCAACATGAGGCAAAAGGAGAAATGGAGGCAGGGCAAAGTAAATACTACCTCTGTAATTCAATCAGAAATATTCGGCTGAAATTTAATAAATGGTGGTTCCATAAATCAAACTTTTAAAAACTGGTGTACAGGACTTATGCCTCCTATTAGAAACCAAATGAAGCTACTGTAGGACACAGTCTGCCCTCTTAGCAGAACCCCAATAAGAAGGTACTCTGGTAATTAAAATGTAAAAAGGTCTGATGATGAGGGAGGGAACCGGGACACTGTTGGTAAGAATATCCATGTGGATATATACACATTCTTCAAATCAGAATTTTAGTTTGAGAGTATCTGTCAACTTCTTTTGATCTCTGAATTCTACTCCAGAAATATACTTGACAGAAATCATTGTGCGAGTACAAAAAATTATATGGAACAAAGAGTTCATAACATATTATTTATAATCATGAAAATCTGATAATAGTCAATATAAAATTACATGATATATGGAATACTTGTAATGAAAATGAATTGCTTGACATTCATTTCATCTCTGATGCTTAGACTATTTCAATTATGGTAATCCCCTTCTCCTCAGTGATTAGCTGAGAAAGACATAAAGAAGATAAGCTGCTGCCATCTCCCACCCAGCCTGAGGATCCAGGAGAATCCCTCGGAAGAATAGCCACACATTATCTATATCTAGAATCACCCAATCTGTTAGGGAAATAATCCATTTTCCTAGTGTTCAAAACAACATAAGATATACCAACTAAGCTCAATGTGGAGGTGCAAACCTGTAATCCCAGTACTTGGGAGACTGAGACAAGAGGATCATAGGTTTGAGGCCAGCCTCAGCAACTTATCTGGACTCTGTTTAAAAAAAAAAAAAATAAGTAAATAAATAAAATAAAAATAGGGTTGAGGGTGTATCTCAGACATAGAAAGTCCCTGGGTTCGATCCCCAGTACCCCCACACACAAAGATATACCGTACAATACAAGAAGAGGTAGATTATACATACATATACATATAGATGTTCATAATATATTAAAAGAAAATCCAGGCCTGTAAGAAAAACAAGCCTGTAATCCTAGTAGTTGGGAGGCTAAGACAGGAGCAATTTAGCAAGACCCTCAGTGACTTAGGGAGACCCTGTTTCAAAAAAAGTAATAATAATAGGGCTAGGGCTGTAACTCAGAGGTAGAGTATCACTAGATTCATTTCCCCCGTATTGGAAAAAAAAAAAAAAAAAGGAATAAAACAGGTAAGTTTCATTTGATTAATTTCTTGCAGCATTGACTTTTGTTTATTCTCATTTTGTAAGTTCTATGGTTTGGATAATTTTGTTATAGTAATGGAATATGAATATACAGTCAATAGGGCTGAGAATAAAATAAATGGCCTACTGTAACCAAACTTAAGAAGTGACTAAAATAATGTTACAAGCTTCATGATAATGAGGCCAAGTACTTGCCCAAACTATTTGACTCCACTGAAATCAAATACTAACTGAAATGGGCCATTTGCCTCCTATGAAGGTACTCAACGGTAAAAACCTGTGGCTTAGATCCATTTCATGAAAACAGTGCTTGTTTAAATATGTTTGATCTTTAAAACTTGTTGATCTCTTATGTAAGAGAGAGAGAGAGAGAGAGAGAAGAAGAAGGAGGAGGAGGAGGGAGGAGGAAGGACGAGGAAGGAAGAAGGAGGAAGGAGGAGGAGGGGGAGGAAGAGAAGAAGAAGAAAAAGAAGAAGACAATGAGGACAGACTGACAGACAGACACACACCCCTAAGGACAGGAATTCAAGGGAGCCAGAGGCTCTACAACTCCTCCTAGTGGCTAAAGATATTTTACACAATTCTAATAGAACCCATTCCCCACTGCATATTAAAATCAATGCCCCTTTGCCACCAAATTTTTGTGCCCATGTTGATTAAATTATATTGGTTTTTTTATTGTTGTTGTTGTTGTTTTTGTTTGTTTGTTTGTTTTGCGGTACTAGGGATTGAACTCAGGGGCGTTCTACCTCTGAGCTACACCCCCAGCCCTATTTTTTATTCTTTATTTTGAAACCGAGTCTCACTAAGTTGCGGAGTGCCTCACTAGGTAGCTGAGGCTGGCTGCGAACCCGGATCCTCCGGTCTCAGCCTCCTGAATGCTGGGATTACAAGCGTGCGCCACCACGCCCGGCTTGTTGTTGTTGTTTTTAATGTTGTTGTTTTGTTTTGTTTTTTTGAGACAAGATCTATGTTGCTCAGGCTGGTCTCAAATCCATGGGCTCAAGCAATCTTCCCATCTCAGCCTCCCAAAGTGGATGGGATTATAGAAGTGACACATTACCCAGCCCTAAACTACCTATTTTTATATGAATAACTCATGGGTTATTTACTATTTTTCATTATTAATGTCCAAAGTGTTTTTTAAATAAAAAAATCTATTTCAACATATCAAAGTCAATCACTAAACTGAACTTGAGAAGGAGGGAGGGTAAGGGAGTGGAGCAGGAATTGGGGAAGGGTTAAATGAGAAATGTGTGCATATATGCCTTTATCAGCTTGTACCTAAAAAAGATGTATTAATACAATGCACCAATTTAAAAAAATAAA
>PVLC010006065.1:13010-71913 GCA_004027655.1 Graphiurus murinus
TCCCAGCATTCGGGAGGCTGAGACCGGAGGATCCGGGTTCGCGGCCAGCCTCAGCTACCTAGTGAGGCACTCCGCAACTTAGTGAGACTCGGTTTCAAAATAAAGAATAAAAAATAGGGCTGGGGGTGTAGCTCGGAGGTAGAATGCCCCTGAGTTCAATCCCCAGTACCGCAAAAAAAAAAATAAATAAATAAATAAAAAATAATAATAAAGTAAAAAAAAAAATCTATTTCAATACAAAGATGACAAAAAAGAGGCGAGTTGTCTTTGTCTACAAAAATAGGTCTTACTGAGTGTTTTCACCTTGGCAAAGTCACCCCAGATTTGTGTTTAATCCTATGCAGAAACTTACTTAGGTCATCAAAACTGATCAAGTTCTAGCTTAAACATCAAAATAACATCATAAAAGAATGGATAAATCCAAGAGCAAGCATCAGTGTAAAGCATAAGTCTATGATAGTCAGATCATTACTTTACTTTAATAAGAAAGTCTACAAATAAAAAAACAAGGCAACAAACAGAAGTATATATTAGTATAAATTGAGTATATTTGGTAAAGTATACCAATAAGAAGTTGGCAGAATATTTTAAGAAGCTAAATGACTTTTCTATCTTCCAGTTTCTTTATGATAGCATTCTTTTGTTTGCCTAGAATAACTTTACCTTTAAGGAAAAATCTTGTTATAACAGTGTCACTTGATTATGTAATAATCTGAAAAATATCAGAATTGATCCTTTACTCTTAGAATGTAATTCCTACAAAGTCTCAAGCTCAAAGTTTTTGTGTTTTAGTCTTTATATTATTATGATCTGCTCAATATTGTTTCCAATATGCAAATAAATACATTAAAATAATATATAAAGCTATTTCACTTAAAAACAGTATAAACATGTATATTGACTCAACACTGTGAGATGTCAAGCCAATTCATATCATATAATTGGGATACAGCATACAATTAATTGGTTTTTGTGGATATTTCATAGGATCACTGCAGAACCATCAGATCTTCAATTTTAATATTTTTGCATACTCTAAGATTAAACAAGTTAACCTATCAAGTTAATTATTCCTCCTAGATTATTAAAAAATTGATATACTTTCTATAGTAAACTCTTTCTATAGTGCGAGAAGAAATTTGAACTACCAATAGTTAAACTATTATATGTGGTAGAGATATAAAGACTTAAGTTTCCTTCTCCTGACAAAATGAACTCCACACTAAATTAACAACAACAAAAAAAATTACTCATTTGTGATTGTCTATGCACTGCAGTCCTCGGTCTGTTAACCTGAACTAGGAAAGTATACTGAGACAAGCCAGTCAAGATTAGAACTATGACATATAAAAATGATCCCTGACATTTGGTAATTCATTTGGCAAACATTTCCTGAGCATCTACTATTGAATTCACTTATTAACTTACTTAATTTTTATAATCTTGAAAAGTACACATTAGTTTTATTCTAGTCATATTATGCAAGATGATCCGTAAAGCTAACAGATTATCTAAGATCATTTGGCCACTGAATAGTGAAGGCTAGGAACCCATTTTATAACTTTCAATTATTGGAGCCTTCTAGATTCTATATGGTATGTCAGATGATCTATATTCAAGTCCCAGCAGTATCAGTTACTGGTTATGACTTAACTTGTTAGTTATCTTTATGCATAAAATGGTGAAAATAGAAGTATCTCACTAGATTGCTCTGAAAAAGCCATAAAATTCATAAAAATACTTTAAAATTTACTATTTTCATATTATTATTATTTCATGTCATGACTTATGTGATATTAAATAAAATATTTTGTATTATGAACTGATTATTATTTGCTCTCTAATTGTATGACGGAAATTTTAGAAGGATAACTTTTGCAGTCTACTTGAGTTCAGAAAAATCTTTCAGCGTCTTAATACAGACCTAACTTTCAATAACCAAGCAAGTTAAGTACTGGCAAAATCTAACTTATTATAATTTTTGTTTTGACTGGGTAAGTACATGATTATGTTTCAAATTTCAAAAGATAGCAAAGGGGATTCAGTGGAAAGTCTCCTGACCATGTCTTCTAGCTAGATGTTCTCCACAGAGACAATCAATGTATTTATCAATTTCTTATATATCCTTCCAGAGGTACACAAGTGTATATTTCCCCCCATCCCCTCGCCAACTTTTTATACAGGATGGTAGCATCCTATACACATTTTTAAACCTTGTTTTTTTTCTACCTAACATAGAGCAAATAAAGAGTTGAGAGAATCTTTGTGTATTTGTTTGTAGTGGCATAGTATTTCATGGCAGAGATTAAATATAACAACCACATACCTTTCTAAAGGACATTTAGATTGTTTTCAATGCTGAAATGAGCGATCTTATGCATTCAACACTTTGTAGATATGCAAATATATCTACTGAATAAAATCCTAGAAAGGGAACTACTGGATCAAAGGTGTTTATTGGTAATTTTTATAGATGTTACCAAATTGCCTTTCATAGAGTTTGGATATCAACATTGACACTTGCTTCTCCAAACCTTAATACTATATATTATCAAAACTTTCTGATTTTTGTCCATCTGACAGCTAGAAAATTTCCCTTTCTATAATTTTTAGATCTTTCTGAGATGGGATAAAGTGCTGACAGGCATGAAAACAACATGATAACAGATTTATTCATCAAATCTCAGAAGTTTCAAAGGGAAATTTTATAATAAATGAAAAATATTTTTTTTTACTTCAGGAAAAAGCAAGATACTTCAGTCTAAAATGGAATGACTTCAGTCTAGAATGGGAGAAAATATCTGCAAGTCATGTATATGATAAGAGAATTATATCTAGAATATATAAAGAACTCTTGCAACTCAATAATAAGACAAATAACCCAATTAAAAAATAAGCAAAGGATCTGGTGATATATTTCTACAGTGAATATAAACAATGGGAAATAAGCACATGAAAAGATTCTTGACAATAATCAGCAAGGAAATTTGAATGAAAAACACAATGAGATAAAATACCCATCAGGATGGTGACAATCAAAAAGTTAGATAACCAGTGTTGTTGAAAATGTATAGGAACTAAAACTCTCATATACCGATAGGGCAATTGTGTAGACACTTAGGAAAACAGTCTGGAAGTTCCTCAAAAGATTAAACATGACCCAGTAACTCCACAACTAGAAATATACTCCAAAAAAAAATAAAAATATAGATCCACACAAATAGTCAAAAGCTAGAAATAACACAAATGTCCATCAAGGGATGAATGGATAAAATGTGGAAAATATATAAACACTGGAGTGTTATTCAGCCATAAAAAGAAATGAAATACTGATACAGGTTAAAAAAACATGGATGAATCTGAAAGTATTATGCTAAGTGAAACAAATAAGTCACAAAAACCCACATATTGTATTATTCCATTTATGTGAAATGTCGAGGATAGGCAATTTTATACAGATAGTAAGTAGATTAGTAATTGCTTAGGAATTGGGGAGGGGGTATAAGGAAGTGATGCCTAAAAGACATAGGGGGTTTTCATTTGTTTTTTTGCAGTACTGGGGATTAAACCCAGGGTCTTGTGCATACTAGGCAAGTACTCTGCCACTGAGCTATATCCCCCAGGATTTCTTTTTGAGATAACAAAAAATTCTACAATTGACTCTAGTGATGCAAGTTGTATATGACTGCGAATATACTATAAACCATTAAAATGTACCCTTTCAATAAGTATAGTATATGGTATGTGAACTACATCTCAATATTGTTTAAAAAAATTTTTTTTTTTTGAGACAGGGTCTCATTCTGCTGCCTAAGATAGCCTTGAACTCATGGGCTCAAGGGATTTCCCATTTCAACTTCCCATGCAGTTGGGACTACAAGTGCATATCATCATGACCACCTTCAATGTTTTCTTAAAAAGCTTTCTCCCAGCTTCCCAGCTACCTCAGTTCACAGAATATATCAAAAGCTATTCCCATCCCTATCTGGTGTTAACTTCTGATCAGATGTACAACAACCATCCTCACCACTTCACAATAACTCATAAGAGACAACCCTTTTCATGTCTACTTCCAAAAAGCAAATTCAAGTCTTTTCCTAGGAAAAGAGCCATGTTTAATGTAATATTATTTATTTCTTAAACAGTTAACATGTATAAAACCATGCTACCATTTTTATTGTTACTATCTTCTTTTCATGTGTAACTGGCAAAGTTTCTGAGTGTTACATCCCTTTCTCATAAACTTCATGGTTTTTATTGCCCAATTAGGCAAAGTACAATGATTTTTATGATCACACACACACACTGTTATAGCAAAACTAGTTATAAAATCAGATGACAATGTTTCCTCCAAATATATCATTAATTACTAGACACAGAATACAAAGCTTGATAAATCAATAATCTAAACCAGTAAGATTTCAACCAGTTTTCACTGTTTAAAATTTTCAAACTAAAATGTTAAAAGAAATTAATTCAACTTGGAATAATATGGTAATAATGTGAGAAAGTTTTCAGTTGTTACAGTTTTGTTTTCTAGAGACTTTTATGAATAGAAGATGGATCTTTAAAAAAGAACAAACAGTACTAATTTCTAAAGGAAAAAAATAGAAAAAAATTATGGAGCCAAGGTACTCAGTATGTCCTCTGCTCTCCTTGGGCTGTTTATTCCCTTTCTTTTTTTTTTTTTTTTTGCAGTTCTGGGGGTTGAACTCAGGGGCATTCTCCCTCTGAGCTATAACCCCAGTCCTATTTTTTATTCTTTATTTTGAAACAGGGTCTCACTAAGTTGCGGAGTGCCTCACTAGGTAGCTGAGGCTGGCCGCAAACCCGGATCCTCCAGTCTCAGCCTCCCAAATGCTGGGATTACAAGCATGCGCCACCACACCCGGCTTTGTTTATTCCCTTTCAAATCACATAAAAACAATGACTTCATTTCAGTTTCTATGTTTTCCTCCACTCCCCTAGCACAGGTATCTTTTCTTTTCTTCTTGGTCTTGCTAAATCTTATTCTTCTAATCCAAGCCTGTCTTAGATCATTCCCCTTTCCAGCTCCATTCTTCACTGGTCCCTTACTTCTCTGAGTTCCAATAGCACTGATGATTGGATTTACATTGCTTTAATTTCATATCGTTTGCTCATTTCATTCTTATCCCCTGAATATGAAAGGTCCTCAGCAGAGGGGAAAAATCTCCCTAAAACACAAAACATTTTAGATCATAGATATCACTTCTACATTATGAAATATATGTAAGCAATTTTATTTGCAGCACTTTATCATAGTGAAAAATTACCTCAGTGGTTTTCAAAGCTTTCTTTTGAAACATTAAAAAAAAAAAGACTAAGTGGAATTATACCATACAGATAAAAAAGTAAAGTTGATCTTGCTAATGTTGAGAGAAGAGCCTATAGTTCTGGCTGACTGGGTCCTTCTCAAACCATCTGTTCCTTGCCCTCATTCCCCAAATGCACTGCCTCCCCTGGCATCTTTGAGAACTATGCTGACAAACACTCGAGATAATCAGCAAACTTCCATGAATTAAAAAAAAAAAAAGCTTCATTAATTTTTTAATATTACTAACATAACTAAAATTTAAAATTAAAACTTACCCATTTCTACTGAAAACTCTTAGCCAAGCTTTGAGGTTTGGTCCTAACAAACATAAACAAGGTACAGTAGTAAAAGTAGACAAAATAACTGCAAATAAAAATGTTTCCAACACCAACCTAGGGGAAAAAAAAATTATTATCTTTTAAAGGTAGACATACACACATAATGTGTTATATTTAATATAAAAATATTTTCTCATACTTTGCAATTACAAAAGTCTCATCAAAATGACTACAAATAATTTTACTATTAAAAGCTTTAAAAACCAATCTAGCAAATATCTGACTTTAATGATAAATTAATTTCAACTTCAATTTTTCTTTTTTCTTTTTTTTTTAATTTTGAAACAGAGTCTCACTAAGTTGTGGAGGGCCTAAGTAGCTGAGACTGGGCACAAACCTGCAATCCTCCTGTCTCAGCCTCCCAAGTACTGGGATTACAAGTGCGCACCACCACATATGGCTACAGAGACTAGCTTTCTTCCTGAACAGTTTCTGGAACCTTCTCTACAGCCAGTGGTTCAACTTTATTTTGGAACCACCTGGAGAACCTAAACTAAAATTGGAAGGCCTTACTTCATTTTATTTTAAGATGGATTAAAGAGAAACTACCATTTCCCATGACAAAAGTCTTGTCCTCCCCTGCCTAGAAAAGAAATAACTTAGAAAATAATCTGTTAAGTTCAATGTGTATATATAACTATGTATAAATATATATAATTGTATACATAGCTATATGTGTATACATACACGCACATATATGTATATAAAATCACTCATTCCACCATGATCGTTAATCACGGATAAATTGAAGATTCCCAAACTATAATAAACATTATATAAGAGATACTTCTACTAATTTGAAATTGGCCAATTTTTAAAAAGTGTTGAGCTCAATTTTACCCATAAACACTGGCTTACTAACCATTTGAATATGGAAATCTATTGACTTTTCTTAGGAAAACAAAATTTCAAGTACTTTAGAATCATTTACTAAGAACTGACATGCTAATTATAACCAACTTACACATATCATTCTAGTGAGCCCTTACAAGTTTTAAATTATATATTATATATCTTTCTCTTCTTCCCCCCCTCCTCCCAACATACAGTTGGGTAATAAAAGGCTAAGTGATAGAAGCATCTAATGAATTAAGTTATTCCACTAAGAACAACAGTGCTAAAAAAGGGCAATGATACTGTTATCCTATCTTGAAACATTAAACACACCATGTTTTTCTCTCGTTGTCAACAGAATAAATGAGTGTTTTAAAACATAAACTTAAAAGTAAAAATTTCAAACTTACTCTATTAGTGGTGCTCCATATAGAACAAAAATCACATGAAAGGAGAAACATGACATAAGAAAGTAGATACAGCATTTCAAAAATCTGGTTACCTAAAAGAGAAACAAATAATTTGAAGACCCAAGATAAACCTAAAGGATAATAAATTTTTCCATTTTGTCTGTAAATACAACTTTTCCTCATAGTATGTAAAACAATTAAACATTCTTTGTTGTACATCCTCAACTCACATCACATATCATGTACTATCACATACACAGCCCTCAATATAGACCATAAAACCCCAAAAGGAAAATATCACACACACCCACTTCTACCTATCCAACCAACACCATAGTCAAAATGGATTTGTTTCTATGATATGTATTGAGCTGTCATTTATCAGTGTGCTTGAATACAAAAAGTCATTATGATACATGAAATATTTGCAGAAAATAATAACAATTTTTTTTCATTTTAAAATAAAACTCCTGGGAAAGTTGCAACAAAAAAGCAACATACTATATAATTTCCTAAATCACACTGATATTACTGTATGAATCATATGAAAAAAGACAAAAACATCTCAAATAGGCCCATGCATGTGATTTGCTTGATTTCAAACTTAAGAAGATATAATTATAAAACACACATTGTTTTTAAAATCATGAGGCATTAAAAGTGTTTTAAATTACCTAACAGAGAGCTTGTATGTAGTATTAGATGTTAACCCAGTAAGTCCCAAGTTTTCGATTCTGTGAATATTTTAACAAAATTGACACATCTAGAGATCATATAATTTATCATTGGTATTAATGATGCCATTAATATTAGTAAACATTATCACTAATCACTCACTTATTACTTTTCTCAAAAGAACAGAACTTCAAAACATATTTATTTCAAAGTTGTGATAAGTGGTATATTTGTTGTTCAGTTTATGATTTTTAAGTGTACCATAAATGGGACAATGGAACATAATGAGTTAAGTGAAGACTTTATTAATTTAAATAATAATCAAATGTGATAGTAGAGTGAATATTCCAGAAAGCCACTTTCAGAAGTACAAAAATAAACTGCAATGTCTTATAAAATTCGGTTTAAAGATAGAGAGCCACATATATTTATCTTCAATGATGATGTAAAACAATGACTATAGAGGCACACACGCCATATCCACTGAAGAAGTTATAATTCCACGACTAATGCACAGCAAAGCTCTTATCAAACACTGTGTACAGCCTTACAGCAAATAACAGGCTACTGATTTGAAAAAAAAAAAAAAAAAACCTCAGGTTCACTTTAAATACTATAAACTCAATGAGGACTTGACCAATATTTTATTCTTCCATTAAAAGAAACACAATTTTCATCCAAAAATTGATTATTAGGAAGTAAGCCTTACCTTATGTGATAAAGAACTTCTTTTAGAAGATGCAGGTGGTTTTACTACTAAATATAATACAAGATTGACAGCAGTTACAAAAACAGAACAGATGCACAACCAGGTCAAGTGTGTTTCCAATATTGAGAAGTTCTCCAAGAAAAATGATGGAATGAAGATGCTCAGGATAATTGAAAATATGTATAAAAGATGGATATACAGTAGTCTCTTGATATCAGTATCTCTCATGGTGTTTTCTTGAGTGGCTATCTAATGAAAAATAAATTAAGAAAAGAAAAACATATGTAATAATGATTTTCCCATTGTCCTAAATACTTCAACATCTTAAAAACAAGCCATGAAATAAACTAAATTTTCTATGGACAATGTATTTGTTGCAAAACCATCTGTATAAATGTACATGTAGACTTAACACTCTATGTTACCCTAGATTTTTCCTAATATGGTACAAATCTGAGAACCTAAAAAGGAAAACTTTACTAATTTTTTAAATATCTGTGACTGGCTTCTGTTAAAGAGTTATAAATTAGAACCAATTTAGCACTTCATTTTACTTTTTTTGGTCAAAATCAGAGATGATATCCAACTGCATGGATTAAATGATGCCCCCATTTTGAAATATAACATATGCATTTTAGACACCCTGTGAATACATTTTGGCTAAATTGATTTTTTTTTTTTTACCTTTGTCTGATATCACAGTAGTTCACATCTTCTAGCAAATGCCAAATGACACCAAGTATACACTTGAATAATCAAATGGTGGCTAGGCAATGGAATTCAATGAGCACTACACTAAATTAAGGGTTTCCAAAGTTTTGGAAATACCAAAAATGACGTTACAGGTGCCAAATTCCAATCAAAAGTAGAACATGAGTGTTTCCTCCTATGTGGACGCTAGGGAGAAAAAAAGGGAAAAGGTAAGGGTGGGGAGAAGAGGGTGTCTCATGAATATAAGAGAGACCAGTAGAGGAAGAGGACCAAGGGGAGGGAGGAGAGGAAAAGGGGTTGTATTGGGTAATGAAATTAAACAAATTATGTATGTACATGTATGAATATGTAACAACGAATCCTACTATTTCTAATTATAATGCACCAATAAAACGTTTTTAAAATAGAACATGTGCGGAAGGAGGAAAAAACTGCTGTCTCTAAGTACATATATTTAAATTACTTAACAGAGAGCTTATACATTGTATTTACTAATGTTAAGGACTTTATTAAATAGCCAATATGTCACACTGTGGTAAATATCCTCCCAAAATAAAGACATCCCGGGAAAAAGCACAATACACCTACACGGAAGTGAAGAGAGGGAGGCACTAGTATTAAAGGAAAACGGGCAAATCCGGGCACTGCCTAATTGACCTCATTTAATTCGTATAATCATTTTTCAAAGGCACATACTTTACTGATAAGGAAACAGGATGAACCAGTTCATTTCGAGACTTAGCCTCTTTAATATGAAGATAGACCCCCAAGGGTCGGAAAAAGAATGGACAGAAAGAAGGAATAAAGGAAAAGTTTCTCGCTGAGTCTACCCTCCGCTGATAGCTGATCGGGATAGCTGGTCCGAGCCACCCTCACCATCTCAGCTGTCATCGGATTGGACCTCACAGTGAGCAGTACCCAAATGTCAAGGCTTGCTGAATGAAGTAAGTGAAGCGCACGCCCTGCCTCAGATTCCCGCACTGTCAGGCCCTGGAGTCCCCAGAGCGCGCCTATCATCGCGAGACCACCGCCTCGGCGTCGCGATCTGACCCGACCTGGGACTACGGGCACCGCTGAGAAGGCGCTTCTGTGCCCTCCCAGGGCCGCCTTCGTGGGGATGCCGGACTTACAGCTGCAGCCTGACCCCACCCTAGGTCGCGCGGGAATCAGCCTCAGCCGGCGGGAGGGCGAACATCGAGGAAAGAGTTGAGGGGCATAGTCAAAGAGCTCAGGTGCTGCAGACAAGGGAAAACTGAGAGACTAAGACGGAAACTCGGATGCGAAAGAGGAGAGGCGCATCACCGCAGCCCCTGGGTAACGCCGGAAGGGTGGCGCTCGAGAGGCCGGAGGTCGAGAACGGACAAGACCGCCAAGGCTCGCGGCCACTCCGACTTTTGGCGGGGTGCTGTGCATCCTTTGGAGACCATCGTGCGGAGGAAGTCCAGCGGGGCTTACCTAACTCTCCCGCCCGCAGAAGGGAAGGGGAAGTACTGCCTCCCACCGTCAGGTGCGACAGGCTGCCATCGCCCTCGCGCAGGCGCAGGCCCAGGGGGCGGAGACCGGCGACCGCACAGCCAATAGCAGAGGGAGAGGGGCGGGTTAATGAATAAGCCCTGCCTACCTACTCGCTGGTATCCCTCCCGCGCCTTTTCAGGTGTAAGGTAGGCGGAAATGGAGGCCTTAGAAGCCGGAAGTGGGGTGACGTAGCCGGAAGGGGAGTCCTCCCGCAGTAGTGTTGATGTTTTCAAGCTACTGCTGCGGCTGAGAGAAAGGTCGGCGGAAGTATGGTGTGCGAAAAATGTGAGTTAAGGACCCGCTTCTGCGGTTGGAGGAGGCTGGGAGAACTTAACTTGGCCCTTTCTCTGTTCTTTCTTTCACAGGTCTCCAATTCTAGCCTTTGTCCTCATACCCTACCCTCTGACCATTCTCGCCCCTCTCCAATGACCATATAGTCCTATATATTTTGTGTTCAAAGTGGTCTCAGCTTTGCACCTCGCTATTTCCGTCGTCTTCCCCTAGATCTCATCAATTACAGCTTCTTGACTGGCTCTCTCAGGCTTAAAATGAATCTTCAAAATCACTTCGGCAGTGTCTAGGAAAACCCGATGTACCAAGTAAAATTTCCAGACTCAATTGAATTTTAATTTCAGATACACAGCGAATAACTTTTTAGTACTGTAAGTATGTACCGTGCACTGTTTGAGACGTCTTTGCTGTTGCTTACTGCTGTGCCTTCTCCCGTGCATTTAGTACATATTTTACTAAAAAATAAAAACCAACTGGTTACCTGGAATTAAAACTAGCTGGGCATTCTGTATTTTATTGGTAATCCTAAGTCTGCAACCCATCAAATGGAATATAAAATTTTTGCGTGAATATCGATAGCATTGAGGCAGGAATGGGAGAGTCTCATGTAGGCATCCCTGGCTTTTAGAAAAGCCCCCTCCCATGTAGTTACCATTCAATTATTCTAATGCAAACCCTTGATATTTCTAGAAAATATTCGGTAGACTTTGTTTTGTCTTTTAACTTTACAATCTGCTTATTTGTTTAAAAACAGCTTTAGTATCTCCAAGTCTCTTTTTCCTCAGATTAAATATATCTGCCTCTTCTGCGACAAGGTTTCAACTCCTTTTATTATCCCAATTACTGTCTAATCGACATAACCCATGTTGTTTATACCCCTCAGTAGATAAAATCTTGGACATAAACACCAATACATTTCAATATTAAGTAAAAGAATGTTCGTGGATGATCCACTTAATACTTCTTAAACCCATTCTCCCCTCCAAAAAATTGGAATAATGCATAATTCATAGGGTTTTGTAAGAAATAATGTAGATAATGTCTAGTATAAAAAATACTTTAGCATTTACTAAAAAACTGATATTTCCTGTCATACCCCCACTACTATGTGGCACTCAGAATTAAACTCTCTTCTGTGTGAGGTAAAGTGGAACTAATACCTCCATCTTCCTAGATTATATGCTGTGTACTATTGTCTTACATTAAGCTTAAAAAAAAAACTATTGAGTAATTCATATGCCATACAATTCAGCCATTTAAAATGTACAATTCAAGCTAGGTGCAGTGGCACACACCTTTAATCTCAGTACTTGGGAGGCTGAGACAGGAGAATCGCAGGTTCCAGGCCAGCCTCAGCAACTTAATGAGGCCCTCAGCAACTTAGTGAGATTCTGTTTTAAAACAAAAAAAGAATAAGCTGGGCGTGGTGGCACACACTTGTAATCCCCGCATTTGGGAGGCTGAGACCGGAGGATCCGGGTTTGCGGCCAGCCTCAGCTACCTAGTGAGGCATTCTGCAACTTAGTGAGACCCTGTTTCAAAATAAAGAATAAAAAATAGGGCTGGGGGTATAGCTCAGAGGTAGAATGCCCCTGGGTTCAATCCCCAGTACTGCAAATAAATAAATAAGTGAATAAATAAATAAAATAGCTCAGAGGTAGAATGTCCCTGGGTTCAATCCCCAGTTTTACACACACACACACACACTATATATATATATATATATCCCCCAGTGGTTTTGGGTATATTCAGAGTTGTGCGACCATCACTACAATTTTAGAACATTTTTTCACTCCAAAAAGCACTTTACATTTTTTGACATTGACATCTTTTAACTCTGTCCCATCCTTCACCTAAGTAGTTGCTTGAATTTTGTGTGTTAGACTTAAATGTATTGTAGCTTAAATGTGTTTAGATTATGCACCTGTCCTGATATCTGTTATGTTGTCATTCCTACATGTGTAACTTGAGCCATCTTTGTAATTTTTACCAATTCTATACATTTTAACTTTAGAAGACAAGAATTCTACCTGGTTTTGTTTGCCTGTAATTCTCTTTACACCATATGTGCTTTGTCCCAAGAGAAATTGAGGATACTGGAGAAATTGTGAGAGTTAATTTCCCAAGGTATATTAAAGAAAAGAGATTTTTTTTTTTTTAAGTGTTACTGAGGATTAAACCAAGGCGTGTTCTTCCATTGAGCTACATCTCTAGCCCTTTTTATTTTTTTAAATTTGAAACAGTCTAAATTACTGAGGTTGGCCTCAAACTTTCAGTTCTTCTGCCTCGGCCCCCTAGGTTGCTGAGATTACAAGTGTGGGCCACTATGCCCATCAAAATTTTTTGAGAATGCAAGATCTGGTATGGTATTAAAATAAAATACATATATTTGGTTCTGGAATGATGTATGTCATAAAAGGTTATTCTCGCTTACTGCTACTTCTTACTTTTCTGCTCTTCTGAAAAATATAACCTTTTGATATTTGTGATCTCCCAATCTGTCTGGTCATTCCACTTACCCTATAAATAAGCTGAGATTTCTCTCATTCATAAAGCTACATTCTGGGGCAACTACCTTAGTTCTCTCTTGCCCTGTACCATAATTTTTTTTAAAAGACTTGTTTATATTTGTTGCCTCTGAATTTTCACAAATTATCAGTTTACAAGATGACTTTCCACAGTACTGAAATAATTCTCAAAAGTTTACCAGTAATCTTATTACCAAGGTCATGGCCTTTTCTTTGGGTCTTATATTATTCCTTTGGCTCCATTTTTATTCTTTTGAAACTGTTTAGCTTCAAAGTGAACATCTAATCCACATCTCTAGCCTGACTTCTCTCCAACTTAAGTAGGAAGAAATAACCTCTGAGTGTTTTCCAGTCTAACATTCAAGATCCTCCACAGGCCACAACTAGTCTCTTCAACCTCATCTTTACTCACCCTTATTCTCTTCACACTGGGCTAGCCAACCTATGTTATGTGCCCATGTATACCCTGAACTCTCCATGCCTTTCCTTAGGATGCATTCTTTATCCGGTTTGACATCATCCTCTTGCTTCCTTCTTCAGTCAAATTGCCACATTTTAATCCTCTCTAATGTCTTTCCCATAAAGCTTTCCTGGGCTTCCATAACCAGGGTATTTCATCTTTCATAGAATATCTCTTACTACTTTAGCTCACAGTTATACTTTTTTATTTTCTATCATACTTAGGCTGAAGTATTCTTAGCTTTTTTGGAAGTCTCTGACCCCTTTAAGAATCTGATAAGCCGGGCGTGGTGGCCCATGCTTGTAATCCCAGCATTCGGGAGGCTGAGACCGGAGGATCCGGGTTCGCGGCCAGCCTCAGCTACCTAGTGAGGCACTCTGCAACTTAGTGAGACCCTGTTTCAAAAATAAAGAATAAAAAATAGGGCTGGAGGTGTAGCTTGGAGGTAGAATGCCCCTGAGTTCAATCCCCAGTACCGCAAAAAAAAAAAAAGAATCTGATAAAAACTATAGATTCTTAGCCAGGTGTGGTGGCGCATGCTTGGAATCCCTGTACTTAGGGGGCTCAGACAGGAGGATCACAGGTTTAAGATCAGCCTCAACAACTTAGTGAGGCCTTCTGAAACTTAGTGATACCCTGTTTCAAAATGAAAGAGTAAAATCCAGCTAGGGATGTAGCTGGGAGGTAGAATTCCCCTGGGAATTCCATCCCCAGTATTAAAAAACAAAAAAACTATAGATTCCTTTTTCTTCCTTCTTTTTTGGGGGGAAGGGGACTAGAGATTGAACCCAGAGGCATTCTAACTTCAGGCTACACCCCCAGCCCTTTTTTTATTTTTTATTTTGAAACAGGGTCTCACTAGATTGCTGAGAGTCCTAGAACCTGTGCTACTCCTATCTCAGCTTCCAAGTACTGGGATTACAGGTGTGCACCACCATGCCTAGCAAAACTATAGATTCTTACTAGAAAAAAAAAAATAGGTACACAAAAGGTTTGTGTACAACTCTACCTTGTTCACATATCTTCTATGGTCTGCCTGTGGAACCCAGATTGCTATTAGAAAAATTAGTGAAATCTAGATCTTTGTCTGAATCATGGTTTTATTTTTTTGATATTTTTATAGTTATTCATAAATCATAGATGCTCAATAAATATTTTGTAATGAAGAGATTTATCAGATTTGTTTAAAGTATAAACAGTGAAAGCCTATGTACACCATCTTATTATTTTACAAATTTTACTGAGGGTTAGTTATCCATTGCCCACAGTTAATATCTTCAGTCTCAATTCACTGGCTCCTACCCCAGCATTAGCAGGCTCCTACTAAGACTGTTGATATCATTGTGACCCTTAGACATGATTTAGTATATTTATTAAATGGTAAGTTCTATTTCCCTTTTTTACTATATTGTTATAACAGGTGAAAAGAAACTTGGGACTGTGATCACTCCAGATACATGGAAAGATGGGGCAAGAAATACCACAGGTATTTTTTTTTTCCTTCTAGAAAATAGAAATTGAATCAAATACTTCCTGTAAATACTATTTTAGCTTTTATATTTATAAAATGAAATGTTATGTGTTCAGTGTACTTCATTTATTAAACACCCCCAATGATTAAACACTTCCAATGATTAAGTATCTTCTATTCAGTTCTTTGAGTTACATGTATGGGGTAATACATTAAGCAAGAGATAGCAAAATTATTAAGTGATTATTCAAGTGCTATTTCTCAATTTTTAATGTTTCAGCTTAATACAGTCTTTACTTAGTTTCCTTTTTCATTTGACTTTTATGTTCTTGAACAAATTTAAACTCTTCATCTTCATTACAGTTAAATACATATATGAAGTATGTTTTTAAAGAGAAGGAAAAGATACACTGTCACTATTCAAGGTTTATACATCAAGTAGGGGTTTCTAGATTTTACAGTAGATAAAGAAAGTGTAGGCCTATTTCTAAAGTACTGCTTTGAGTCTGGGAAAAAAAGATTGTATTTTATATAAATTTTTACTATTTCCCTAATAGTTGTTTTCTTTTTAAGTAGTATCCTAAGAACTTGGCTATTAAATAAGGATTTTAAAAATTTAGATATAGGGTATTCTCTTGGTAGGATATCAAAGAATGAACTATGAAACTAATTGCTAGATATTAGATGTTGTATGTTAAATACATAGGAACAACCCTCTAAAATATATGTATACTTTTTTTAGAAAGTGGTGGAAGAAAGCTGAATGAAAATAAAGCTTTAACTTCAAAAAAAGCAAGGTAGGAGCATTCATAAAGCAGTTGTAAATGTCTACTCTTTTAATATTAAGCCTACTTGAGTAAATTTGCCTCCTAAGTACTGGGATTACAATCATGCCCCACCACGCCTGGCCACAAATGCTTTTTAAAACCAAGGGCCACTCCTCTATAGCTTATTTCATCTTTTAACCCATTAAGCCCCAAGTTTTTAATTCTATGAATATTTCAACCGAATTGGCACAAGTACATTGAAATAGGTTGAAAATCAGTCTAGAGCTTATATAACCTTTATTATCATTAAGAATGAAATTATTCTGAGTCGAGCGTGGTGGCGCACGCTTGTAATCCCAGCATTCGGGAGGCTGGGACCGGAGGATCCAGGTTCGCAGCCAGCCTCAGCTACCTAGTGAGGTATTCCGCAACTTAGTGAGACCCTGTTTCAAAATAAAGAATAAAAAATAGGGCTGGGGGTATAGCTCGGAGGTAGAATGCCCCTGAGTTCAATCCCCAGTACCGCAAAAAAAAAAAAAAAAAGAATGAAATTACTCTATAAATAGGACACTGGAACAATATAGTATCCTTTACATATCTAAGAGGATATCCTATAAATAGGACATTGAGCAAATAATATATTTGGGGTGCTGGGATAAAAATGGAATAATAACTTTTTTTTGGCATCCATTATTCCCTTGGCTTCTGGGACACCCCATTCTTCTGGTTATCCTCCCAACTCTGGCTATTTACTCTCAATTAAGTGCCTGAGAACTCAATCCTAGCCTTTCTCCCCATATATATAAATATACATTTATATATATATATATTTTATAAACCTATGTGTACATAACTTATAAATTTTCCTAAAGTGACTTACAGTCCATTGGCTTTAAATTCAAACTGTGTTAATGACTCCCAAATTTGTTTACCTGACTCATATTTAATGTCTAACAGACAACCTCTTTTTCCTTCAATCTTCTCAAAGTGGTTCACACCACTGTAAAATCCAGTTGTTCAAGCCTAAAACTCTGTTCCCCCCCACATCCATTGGCAAGTTGTTTGGATCTAACTCTAAAATATAAATTGAATCAAGCTGTTTCTTACAATTCACTATTATCCTGTTCCAAACCAGTGTTATTTCTTACTTATATACTGAAATTATTCTATAGCTATATACCTGTTTTTTCTCTTTTTCTGCAGTGAATAGATTAGATGCTGGAGAGGGACCCCTCTTTGAGGAGGTGACATTTCAGCCCAGTAACCAGTTACTCAAGTAATAGGGAATCAGATATTTAATCTCTGAGGGAGAAGCTTAGGAAGGAGCAGCAAACACAAACCTCTATAGATGGGAGTGGGCATGGCATATCTAAAGAGAGTGGTATATGATGAATAAAGAAGAGTGTGGTGTACAGTAGGAAGTCAAAAGAGGAGGGAGATACCAAATCATGGAGAACTTTGAAAGAACAAGGCAGAAGTCTTAGATTCTATACTATATGAAAAAGAAAACCACTGGAGGGTTTTAAAGCAAAGTTCTTTTTAAAAGACCATTCTTTTAATGATCACTGCAGAAAATTAGAGAAAAAAATAGATATGTAGCTAAAGAATGATTTCATTATACATGGGTGTCGCATAGTTGGGGTTAAAAATGTTTGTGTTAAAAAAGAAAAGTATTGTAATATACATTTTTCTTTCTTTACCAAAAAAAAAAAAAAAAAAACTCTAGATTTGATCCATATGGAAAGAATAAGTTTTCCACTTGCAGAATTTGTAAAAGTTCCGTGCACCAACCAGGTTCTCATTATTGCCAAGGCTGTGCCTACAAAAAGGGTATGTTGTTGGGTTTTTGTTGTTGTTGTTTTTTGTTTTTTTTATATCACTTTTCTATTTCTATCAAATCTACTTCATTTGCAGAATTTGGATAGCAGAAATTTGCATAGCAGAAAAAGCGTAGCCTTTCATACATTCTATTATGAAAGAATGATAGAATTTTTTTCTTAAGGCAAAATAAAATTTAAAACATGTTGATGGTTAAAAGTAGGTTTCTTTTTCTCTTTCTTAATGCTCTTAAATGATGTTTTAACTTCAAGATTGACAAATAAAACAGTTGGTAGCCGGGCGTGGTGGCGCACGCTTGTAATCCCAGCATTTGGGAGGCTGAGACCAGAGGATCCGGGTTCGCGGCCAGCCTTGGCTACCTAGTGAGGCACTCTGCAACTTAGTGAGACCCTGTTTCAAAATAAAGAATAAGAAACAGGGCTAGGAGCTGGGCGTGGTGGCGCACGCTTGTAATCCCAGCATTCAGGAGGCTGAGACCGGAGGATCCGGGTTCGTAGTCAGCCTCAGCTACCTAGTGAGGCACTCCGCAACTTAGGGAGACTCGGTTTCAAAATAAAGAATAAAAAATAGGGCTGGGGGTGTAGCTCGGAGGTAGAATGCCACTGAGTTCAATCCCCAGTACTGCAAAAAAAAAAAAAAAAGAAACAGGGCTAGGGGTATAGCTCGGAGGTAGAACACCCCTGAGTTCAATCCCCAGTACCGCAAAAAAAATAAATAAATAAAACAGTTGGTATTATGATTTGATTGCTCACATGTTTTCTTTTGTTTCAGGCATCTGTGCAATGTGTGGGAAAAAGGTTTTGGATACCAAAAACTACAAGCAAACATCTGTCTAGATGTATTGATGAAGTTTCTAGCTTTCTATGATTTTACTCTCTGCTTTGAATTTTCAAGGCATAACTTACAAAATAACCTGTTTCAAGACAAATGATTAAGTTTAAACCAGAGAAATTGATCTATATTCATTCTTTTACTCTCAAGAAGTCTGACCAGGAACAATATAATTAGCCTTCTGCATTAAGTGGTTACTTTCCTTGTGAGCCTTTTATTGAAGTGGAATATGTGGCAAATGTAATGAAAAAATTATTTCTGAGTTCTGTATGCACTTTTTACTTAATGTTAATCTTAAATTCTTATCCCTTTCATCTACTTTATTTATAGAAAAAGCATAACCTTTCATACATTCTGTTATGAAAGAATGATGTTGCAAAAGCGAGGAGATTTATTTTTATTTTCCTCTGAACTTGACATCCAGGCTTAGAATTCTTCCCTCATTCCCTTACTGGTAGCATAGTTCTTAGAATAATTAGAACATACCCAAATCAAAGACAAGATGGACTTGTGATTTTTAAAAGTTGATTTTGTTGCCCAAATGCCAGTTCTTTGCATATATGAGCAAGAATACTCATGTCTAAATGAAAGATAATGAGAACAGTGTTCATTCATGCTAATGTGTAGTAAAAATGAATCTCCACTCTTTGGGATAGCTCTTCAAAGCAGAAAAAAACTTTTTTTTAACATCCTCCCCTTGTTTCCCCCCAAAAATAAATAGAACAAAGTAAACATCTTGACTCTTTTTTTTTTTTATAATGTCGACAGCTAGGAGAATATTCTTGATTTCAAATGAAGATTTTTCTTATATTAATATGTTTAGGGCTTCTGCTTTTAAAACTTGCAGCCTACTATAGGAAACCAAAAAGGTATTCCCTTTTTCCAATGGCAATATATATAAGTATTTGTTATTGTATAATATGTAGAATACTGTACATAATTTGATAATATACATGGTTTAGACATTACTTTTTTTGTCTTCAAATTACTGTAAAAGGTATTTAAAGTTTTAACTGTTCAACTTATCTGCAGGGTTTTTCTATTCTAGAAAATAGTGTTTTTCTAGGATGCACTTCTATTTGTGTATTTCCAGAAAGATTACAAGGATGTTGCAAAATAAATAATATCTCTAAAGGCAAGACGTATCCTCCTATGCTTTAATCAATAACTCATAGTATTACTAGCTCAGAGAGTGTCCCAGATCCATTAAAAATCAGGTTGTTTGACTTTGAGGAAAGTATGTTTCTTAGGGATCAGCTGAGACCCAGACTTGCACAACTCGTATTCAGGTCTTAAGCAGTCTCCTTTTGTGAGTGGGTCCAATGGCCAGACTTAAGTTGACCTGTGCAGATTTTTGTTAGTATTATACCTCAGAACAATATATTATTAATCTTCATATTCTCTACTAATAATATAACTGTCGTAGATTGAGTAGGAATAGCTACTGGATGAGAAGGAAAACCCCCAAACAGAATGTGAATATAAAATGCTTTTTTTAAAAGGAAGGCATAAAAGCAAACTAACAAAAGGACTAAGGCCAAATATAAGTGTTACTGATGTAAATGGAAAAGTGATGAAAGAACCTATTTTGAAAATTTTATTTACTTATTTATCTTGTGTGTGTTGGGGACGGGGGCGGGGGTGTTACTGGGTATTATCCTGGGGTACTCTACCACTGAACTATGTCCTCAGTCTTTTTTTATTTTGAGACAGGATCTTGCTAGGTTTCCCAGGTTAGCCTTGAACTTGTGATATTCCTGCCTCAGCTTCCTGAGTAGCTGGAATAACGGGCATGTGCCACCAGGCCCAACAACCTTTTTTTAAATCTCAGATTATATTTTTAAAATACTGGTGACAGATACCAACAGAACACTTAGGTAAATTTGTATGTATTCATTAATATATATAGCCACCAAAATAATGGAGTTGCATATGTGTGCAGAATTTGTGTATTTGTATAAAAACATTGGAAGTTCTTAGTACTGTTTTCTCTGGGAAAGACTTAACCCTTAACATCTAATACCTTTGACCTCCTAGTTCCCCTACCTGAGGAAATGAGAGTACTAAAAACTTTAGTATTGCAGAGATACACCATTTATATGTTCGTGTGTGTGTGTGTGTTTGAAATTTTAATTAGAATAATAATGTATACACTGTTCTACACTTTTACTTCTTTTCTATTGTTTTGCATATTTATCATTTTCTTTCTCATCTATTTTTTTTTTTTGACCCAACATACTTTTGAAAATATGTTTCAAATTCGGGAATTTAATATTGATATAATACTTTCATCTCACCTATAGACTAGATTTCCAATTTTATTTGTTCCATTAGTAATTACACACACACACACACACACATTGGTAATTTCTTTTCAGTTACAGGGTTCAATTCAGGATCTTTAATCTGAAAGAGTGCTCAGCTTTTCTCTTTTGTAAAATTGTTATATTTGAATTTTTTTTTTTTTTTTTGCGGTACTGGGGATTGAACTCAGGGGCATTCTACCTCCGAGCTACACCCCCAGCCCTATTTTTTTATTCTTTATTTTGAAACCGAGTCTCACTAAGTTGGAGAGTGCCTCACTAGGTAGCTGAGGCTGGCCGCGAACCCGGATCCTCCGGTCTCAGCCTCCCGAATATTGGGATTACAAACGTGCGCCACCATGCCCGGCAAATTGTTATATTTGAAACCTATGGGACAGCTAAAGAATAGAATATTCCCTCAATTGAGGTTTTTCTGATGTTTCCTCATGGTTAAATTCAGGTTGTACAATGTAGGTGGGAAATGCCAAGAGATGTCTCCCCTAGGTTTTCTATCCAGATGCACAGAATGTCCCTTTGTTCCTTATTATGGTTAATTTGATCAGTGGGGTTTGTTGTTCAGTTTCTTCACTGTATGGCTACTGTTTTTCTTTTTGCAACTAGTAGGTAGTTTGTGAGGAGTAACTTTGAAACTGCATTGATAATTCTGTTCCTCATTATACCTGTCCCTCCTAGATTCAGCATTCTTTGGAGATTTTGATCTAAGTAATTTTTACTACAATGTTTGCAAAATTGTGATTTCTTCCTAACTTTGTTCTTCCTATATTTATTAGTAGTCATTCTGTAAGGAAGAGGTTTCCCTTTATCTGTGATCATTTTAGAATAAATGCTTTTTTTCCCCTGAACCATTTAAATGTTCATTACAGATATGATATCTCCTTTACAATATTTCCTTTACCCCATTTCTTAAGAACAAGAGCAAGGATGTTTTCCTATATAACCATAGTACAGTTATCAAAGTCAGAATATTAGTATTAATGTTATGCTGTTATCTTTCCCATGTTTCACTAATTGTGTCAGTAATGTCCTTTGTAGGGATAAATCTGGTCTGGGATAATACATTATATTTAGTCATGTCCCTAATTTCCTTTAATCTGGAACAGTTCTTAACCAGTCTTTCAAAAATGCCCACATGGAGCTGGGCGTGGTGGCGCACGCTTGTAATCCCAGCATTCGGGAGGCTGAGACTGGAGGATCCGGGTTCACGGCCAGCCTCAGCTACCTAGTGAGGCACTCCGCAACTTAGTGAGACCCGGTTTCAAAATAAAGAATTAAAAAAATATATATATGTAGGGCTGGGGATATAGCTCAGAGGTAGAACGCCCCTGAGTTCAATCCCCAGTACCGCAAAAAAAAAAAAAAAAAAAAAAAAAAAATGCCCACATGGTCAAGAAACACATAGGCCAGTTTGCTTAAAGAATGCCCCTTAATCTGGGTTTTTCTGATGTTTCTTCATAATTAGACTGAGCTTATGCATTTTCAGCAGGAGTACCACAAGTGACACTATCTTTTTCAGTACATCATATCATGGTATTACTTGTCCTGTAACAGGACGTTAATTTTGATCATTTGTTCTAGATGGTATCTATTAGATTTCCCTATTCCAAGTTTCTTTTTTATTTTTTATTACATTAATAAGCACCTTGTGGGACAGTACTTTGAATCTATAAGTGTTTCTCAATGGAGTTCCACACACTAATTTTAACATCCAGTGATATTTCGTGGCTGAATTAATTATACTGGTGTTTGCCAAATGTCAATTTTTCAATTCTGTCATCCCTCTATATTTATTAGGTAGCACTCCACTGTAGGGAAAATCTTTCTCTTTTTCTCATTTATATTGATATAAGCTTATAGATTTCCCTATAATTCAGTTTATTATCATTCATTTTGATGCCAAATTGTTCCATATTTGGCCAATGGGAGACCTCTCAAGCTGGCTCCTGAGTCTTTGACAAGTTCATATTATTTGTAAAGCAGTTTCTTACTTTCCAACACAGAATGTTCCAAGTTTATCTTGGTTTTTGTTTGTTTCCTCCCACTCCAGCCCCAGAATCATATTTCTCCCAATACCCTAAGTTTCTTTTACTGAAGAATGGTATTTAGAAACTTAAGGTCTGGGCCTCCACAGTGATTGTTGCTTTTAAACCCTTTTACAAAGATAGGAAACCTATATATTAGAAATCACAAGTTTTCCTGATACCTCCAATTCCAATCCAACCTACAGGTTTCTTCCTTGCCTTTCCCCACTCAATATTTGTATCTTCTTGCACAGCAAAAACCCTGGTTCCCAACATCATCAATGTGGGTATTCATTTGTAGAATTCATAATTGTTTATATATTGGGTATGTATACATTTCATAATTTAAAACTTAAAAAAAAATATCTGGGTAAGCCCACAGGAGGAGTTACACATGTAAATACCATTTATCAGTCTGTCATTTACAGAATAAAGCTTGGGAATTAGTATGATATTCTGCCTCCCAGGTAAATTTAGCAAATGCTGTTATATACTTTTTTCAATTTACCCAAAATTTACTAGGACTTTGTTCTTATCCTTCATCAATGATAAGCTTTTACTGCTTCCAGAATTTTTTCTCATAGCAAGTGTTTGATACACAACTCATCAAATTAATGTGAAATTTTAAAAGTAAAGTATAGCAATAGAAACAAGGGAAATATATGTAAAGAATAATGACTAAAGGGAGAGATCAGTTCTAAAGCAATAATTTAAGAAAAAAAAGTCAAACTGAAATAAGGTGGTAGTGGGAAATTGGAAATAAGAGGACAGATTTCACAGACTTGATAAAAAGATTTGAAAGGATTTGGTGATTATCTGGGGGAATGAGACATCCTGGAGTCACAGTAGACCTCATTTAAACATGGTAGTCGTAGGTCTGTCCACCAGATGGCAATAGTGCTCTTAGTTTTTAATTTGCCACTATGCTAAAAGATTTGTAGTTAGAGCAATTTATAGATCAAATAGACATATGTTCCCAACACTATTATGAATAAGATTGCCATGGAAACTATATAATAATAAAAGCCTGGGAACTATATATGCATATGTACATAGGGAAGAAATACATTTTTTTTAATTTAATTTTTTGTGATACTGGGGATTGAAACAAGGGACATTCTACCTCCAAGCTATACCAGTCCTAGTTTTTTTTTTTTTTTTTCCTTGATTTTGAAACGAGGTCTCACTAAGTTGCAGAGGACCTCACTAAGTAAGCAGCTGAGGCTGGACACAAACCCAGATCTTCCTGTCTCAGCCTCCCAAGTACTGGGATTACAAGCATGGACTACCACACTTGGCTCATATATATTTTTTAAATTGGGCTGTGATTAAACAGGCAAAAAGGAATGTTGATCTTCAGAGGCCAGAAACAGGGAAAGTACAAATTCAAAGGCTAAAGTAGCCCAAGGCTAGTGCTTACATTAAGAATGTCTGCCAATCCTTCAGGACCTAAAACCTACGTTTTTATTTTTGTGGTCCTGGGGATTGAGCCCAGGGGTGTTCTACTGAGCTACATTGCCAGCCATTTTTTTAATTTTGAGTCAGGGTCACAAAGTTCTGAGACTGGTCTTGAACTTGAGATCCTCCTGCCTCAGCCTCCCAAGTTGCTGATATTACAAGCATTTACCACTATGCCCAGCTAAGCCTACATGTTATAGGGCATCACAAATACAAAAGAAAGTAGAAAGTAAGTCCTAAGAAAGTGTAACTAGAGGTAAAGATGATTACATGATAAAAAATTGACATTTCCAAGAAAATAAAATTCTTAACTTACATGCTAATAATATAACTCATCAACCTAGTGAAACCCTATTTCAAAAATTAAAATTAAATTCACTTCTTGGGGAAAAGTGTTGGACTTTGTTCTCGTGGGGAATTACATTTGGTTAAGTTTGTTCTTTTGTGATGTGTTTTGAGCTTTGTTAGGATAGGACTCTCCTCCACTCTGTATTGTTAGAATTTTGAATAGTTATCTGCCCTAGGTGAGATATTGGAACTATTCAGCTCCCAGCTTGCCTTTTGTTCCTCCTCAGTCTTATGCATGTGTATCCTAGGATTCAGCAAAGATACAAGGGGATTCCTTTGAAAGGTTTCTGAAACTCTTTGTATAGTTGAACGCTTTCCAGAACTCTGCCTACACCTTCTAACTGCCTCACATTGCCTTAACTTCAATCTTTTTCTTGACTCAGGAAGATTAACAGGATCTGCTTGGATATGGAATGTGCCTCCAAGGCACACTCTCTGAGGCTGTCCTGTACTGCCTGTTGTCTAATATTAGAAAATGGCTTTCTACATTTTGTCCAGTTTTCCCATTGTTTAGCAAGAAGGTAAATCTAATCCCTGGTAGTTTATTATGGTCACAAGTGGAAGTCTTACAGATGGACAAACTTATGATGGGGTTATCATCTCAATCAACCCATTGTAAGTTGAAAATATTGTAAGTAAGAAATGCATTTAATAGCCAGATGTGGTGGCATACACCTGTAATGCCACACCAGTACTTGAGAGGCTGAGAAAGGAGGATCTGAGGTTCACAGACAGCCTCAGCAACGTAGCAAGACTCTCATCAACCTAGTGAAACCCTATTTCAAAAATTAAAAAAAAAAAGCTGGGGTGTAGCTTGAAGGTAGAATGTCCATTGATTCAATCCCCACTCCTCCAACACACACACATGCATTTAATACACCTAACCTACTAAACTTCACAGCTTGGCAGTGCAGTCAACTGTGGAGTGTTGGTTGACTCATAGTCTCATGGCTGACTGGGAACTGCAGCTTGCTGCTGTCCACTCTCTCCAAAGAGCATCATACCAATATCACCAGCCGGGAAAAAGACCAACAATTTCTACACAATGTGTATGGCTTTTGTGCCATCTTCAAAGTTGGGAAATCATAAGTCAAACTACCCCAGTTCGAGGACCAACTATAGTTTTTTAAAATTTTTCTCTTCCTACAGAGTCTCTGTCTTTTCTATGTTGCTTTTCTCTGTTTGTTTAGATCTATGTCCAGTTAGAGGTTTTCCTTAGCTGTCTGATCATTTTTTGTTGTCTGCTCGCTCTTAATAGAGCAGGGACACTGTTGGGTTGTTTGGCAGCTCTGATTGTATTGGTGGGTCAGGTGACCACAGGTTTAATGTAGTTTCTCAAGAGTCACTAATGACACTTTTGGCTGCATAACTCTTTGATGTAGGAGGCTTTCATTGTGCATGGGAGGATGTTCAGGAGCATCCTTAGCCTCCCTCCACTTGATGCCAGCAGCCCAGCCCATCCCCTGAGTTTGTGGCAATCTAACATGTCTGTAGAGATTCCTATAGCCTTCATCTGAGAATCACTGATGTAGGAAGATATATCTGAGATGTTTATGATCAGACGTGTGTGTGTGTGTGTGTGTGTGTGTGTGTGTGTGTGTGTGTGGTGCTGGGGATTGAACCCAGGGGCATTCTACCTCTGAGATGCACCCCCAGCCCTATTTTTATTCTTTATTTTGAAACAGGGTCTCACTAAGTTGCAGAGAGCCTCACTAAGTAGCTGAGGCTGGCCGCAAACCCGTGATCCTCCTGTCTCAGCCTCTCAAGTACTGGGATTACAAGCGTGTGCCACCACACATGACTATGAGCAGCCTCTTAAAGTCAGTATCTAGGTACTCCCTATAGAGTAGTCCTCTAATTTCTGTTGCCTAAAGGATAAAATTGAGAAAGAGAGCAGGGATCTTTAGTATTCAATGTACAGATGTTCACTTATTATTCTTGTTTTAAATTCCCATGCCCACCCTCAACTGTGCCTGGTGTGTCTTTGTCTGAAACCACCTGTTTTCCCCTCACTGGAGTCAGTACCTCGAAACTTTAGCCAGAATGTGGGAGGGGGACCAGTGGAAGTGGAACCAAGTGGGTAGAAACAGAAAATCCAGGAATTCATATGACTTTCACAAATCTTTCATCAACCAGTCTTCCTTAAGTCAACACTCCACATCTAGAGGTGCCATCAATTCTTGAGCCTGTTGAGAATTCTGGAGTGTATATTGAATTTCTTCCTATATTTATTTAATGTCAGTTTATAATTTGGTTTTTCAAGTCTGCAAACTCTTTTACCACTTGTTTCTCTACTTTCCACTCTCCAAAATCTGGATTGTTTTACAACTTCTTTTACTCTTTTTATCCTTAGGATATATGCCACTTTCCCTCAAAATACCTTTAATGTAGTTTTAGAGGGGATAGTTGAGAAGGATCAAAGTTAGATGTGTTTCATCTCTTAACTTCTTCCAGAAGCCTCAATTTTATAAAATGTTGGATAATTTTATCATGTTCCCAATGGTCACCAGACATTAAATGTTACTTTGGAATGGGGGTCATTCATTGGAGAGGAACAGATAGTCTATGTTTTAGTCCCACCCTTTCTTGTGCTTTGCTGAGAGTATATAGCTCGGAGGGAGATCATGGGTGTCCAAAGCCCTGGGTTCAATCTCCAGGCCTCCCCTCAAAGGAGTTGGTTATAGCAACCAACCAATATTGGGTACGGCAAGAAATGTGCTTAGTAGATTACCACATGATTCTGAGTCATATGAAGAAGTCAGCTATTAGTTATTGAGAAGAGACCCAGCCAAGACAGCTCAATAATGGGGAAACCAGCCCGGCATGGTGGCACATGCCATTAATCCTAGATACCTGGGAAACTGAGACAGGAGGATTGAAAGTTGGAGGCGAGCCTGGGCAGCATGGTAAGACCCCATCTGAAAATATAAAAATGGCTGGGTGTGGTGGCACATAACCTGTAATCCCAGTACTTGGTAGGCTGAAACAGGAGAATCACAGATTGCGGTCAGCCTGAGCAACTTAATGAGGCCTTCAGCACCTTAGTGAGACCCTGTTTCCAAATAAAAAATAAAATAGGGCTGGGGGTAAAACCCATTGGTAGAAGGCCTTGGGTTCCATCCCCAGTACCACAAATTAATTAATTAATTAAAATGTAAAAAAGATGGAAGTGGGCGTGGTGGTGCACATCTGTAATCCCAGTACTTGCAAGGTTGAGACAGGAGGTTCAAAACTAGCCTTAACAACTTAGTGAGACCCTCAGCAACATAAGATCCCATTCCAAAATAAAAAGATCTGGGGGTGTAGTTTCGAGGTAGAATGCACCTGGATTTAATTACTCTACCAAATGAAAATAGAAAAGATGTAATAGAGGCTTTTATAAATCCAGAATGGTCTCATTGGAATGTAAAAATTTCTGAAGAACAACCAGCCTTCTTGGATCATAGAACTGAAAAGAAATTGAAACATTTCATCCATCTCACCTTTCCTTTTTCAGTGAACATATCTTGTACAAGGCTGACCAGTGGCTATTCCAGCCCTTGAGGCCACATAACCCTTCTGGCTCCATCTCTGCCACCAACTACATCTTCCTCTTGTCTTTCAGTTCAAATTACTGGGAGAGAATTACAATCTAGCTCCACATTTCAAGGAAGGTATAAGTTACACACAAACAAGTGACCAGCTATGGCAGGGAGTGGGTGGGGGGAAGCAGAGGTTTACACTGCGATATCCATTTAGCAGAGCTTATGAATATGGCAGGAAAATTGACCTACCCAGGCCCAAATGAAACATTTGTTTCAATGAATAATTTAGAAAACTTTTGCATGTACAACTTTAACGTTTGAAGTTGGTGTCAGGTACAGAATCCCCATGCTACCTTACAAAGCCACTATCAAGGTGAAAGTGTTCAGAGTATGGCATTGGCTTAGTGAGGTTATTCCTTTTATCTGAATGGTTTGCACCTCAAATTAACAACTTTTCTCAATTCCATCATCAAATCTGCTGCCTGCTGAAGCATCTGGTCTCTTTGACAGCACCAGACAATCCTCATCCTGGCTTCTTTTTTTTTTTTTTTACTGGGGTTTTGTGGGGGGTTTTTTTGTTTTCCTTATATTTTTCGTATTGTTTTTTACAGGGCCAAGGATCGAACCCAGGGCTTTGTGCGTGCTAGGCAAGCGCTCTGCCACTGAGCTAAATCCCCAACCCCTCATCCTGGCTTCTTTACATAATGTTTATAAATACTAAAGGACACAGACTGACCAGTGGACTAATGTACCTCCCACACACAACCTCCACAGAAATTGGTCTGCTGTGCAACTCTAAGGAACTCAGCATTTTTCTAATAATGTATAATGTTTCTACATCTATATAATTGTTCAGTATGAAGGGTCAGTAAACCCTTATGGCTTACAAGTAATCTGCCTATTTTTTGCAAACAAAGTTATATTGGAACATAGTCATGGCCATTTATTAGCATATTGTATAAGGCTGCCTTTGTGTATGATGGCAGAATTACAAAGCCTAAAATATTTACTAGTTGGCCCTTTAAGAAAAAAAATTTAGATCCTTGTTCTAGAAATGATCAGCATGTTTGGGAAAACTTTGGGATAATGTAAAAGCTTAATAGCAGCAAAGTAGTGGTACAATGTTTCCCAGGCTATTTTTATTGTTTCTTAATTCCTTAATCACTTTATGGATTAAATTTAGAGCCATAAGTCACTCAGACATCTCTAAAGATTATCTTATTGCCATAAGCTAGAGCACATATTCTTGTGTATTCTTGGACTAACTATTAAGTAATTTGATCTAGATGATTGTTTACAGTTTAACGCAAATATACTTAGTCTTTTCTGATTATTTATTCAAGGATTATGTTTTCTTGCCATATTCACTCGAGAATAACAGTATGTAATCATTTCCTATGTGATCTGGAATTTGGGAGCATTTCTCCAAATACAGCCCTCTGATTTGCTTCCATGACATGGAGGTGGCCTTTAGGTAATATGGTTGAGGTTCCCCAAATAGGATGTTAATTTTCACTCTGCATAGCTGGAAAAATATAATCCTTTCTCATGATTTAGTAGGCCAAAGACTCTCCTATCCTCTCACACTGTCCTTACATTATAAAATAAATGGTAAGTTGGTTTCTTTGTGCATCTTTTGCAACACCTGTGTGTTTAAGGAACTGCCCCTACCCAGGCAAGCACACTCAGCTAAGACAACCCATTTAAAACAAACAAGTCAAGAGTTTAATAATAATTAAAAATACATTGCTTGCAGAAGCTCTAAGCACTCTGGTGCCTCCTAGGTGTTTTCACCAACACATTCTTTTCTTTGCCTGAAATACAGAATCTTTAAGGTAGCAGTCACTCTCTCTCCAAGAAGGAAAAGAGAAGGAAGATTGTGACTTTTGTGAAGAACTCTCCACCTCTATGTTCCTCCCCCAGGCCCATGATTCCCACAGCACAAGTTGAAAAACAGGGAAATGGAAGTTATGGGTGTGTGTATGTGTGTGTGTGTGTGTGTGTGTGTGTGTGTGTGTGTGTGTGTGTGATTTTAACAACTTTATTTTTAGAATGCTTAATTTTAATAATTTTATTGGTGTGTTATAATACAACACAGTGAGATTCAAAGTGGTACATTTTGTATTTACACACACATCCAGGTCCCACCATGGTAATACACACAATGGAATTTTATTCAACCATAAAGAAGAATAAAATTATGTCATTTGTAGGAAAATGGATGGAACTGGAGAACATTATGCTGTGTAAGATCAGCCAGTCTCCCAAAGCCAAGAGTTCATATGTTTTCTGTCATATATGGAAGCTAGAACAAAAATAGGAAACAAGCTGGGTGTGGTGGCACATGCTTGTAATCCTAGTACTTGGGAGCCTGAGACAGGAGGATCACAGATTCAAGGCTAGCCTCAGGTACTTATAGAGGCCCTTTACAACTTAGTGAGACCCTGTTTCGATAAAAATAAAAAATAGAGCTGGGGGTATAGCTCAGAGGTAGAACATACCCCTGGGTTTCATCCCCAGTACTGCAAAAAAAAAAAAAAAAAAGGAATAAACAAAAGGGACTTCAGTCAAATGAGAGAGACCAATAGATTGGTGGAAGGTGGGGCAGGGAAAAAGGAGGCTTGAAGAAGGAAACATCAAATAATGTTATGTTCATATATGAAGATATCTGCTAGCTCTTTTGAGTGAGAAAAGTGTGTGCTCATGACCACCAAATTTGCAACATATAGCTAACATTATTACTGGAAATTTGGAGCTGGGTCAGACTGGGAAGCTGCTCTTTTCCTCCTCTACCTAACAGTAGGCCTGTAGCCTAGCCTGTCATAGCTTGCCCTGCCACCTGAGCCCTGGGGTTCCCTCTGTCAAGTTGCCACTGTTTCCTTCTTGATTTACCCAAGAAGACTGCTCTGACACCTTAAGGCTTTGGTAGGTGTCCTGTCTCAGTGATCTCTAAGGCCTACATGTTCTCCATCATACTGTTGGGGTGAATCTTCACCCCAGGAACTCAGGATCTGCAGGGTGTTTGGCTAACATGATGGAAAAGAATATCAGCACCTGCCAGTCAGAGACATGGGCAGAGGTTTATTTGGGAAAAGGAATAAATACACATTCAAGAGAAAATGCAGGCCACCTCAAGATGAGGAAGGCCTGTTGGGGAGTTCATGGCTCTCTTCTTATAGGGGACTTTCACAAGGGATGAGCTAGAGGAGGTGTGTGAGGATGATCTCAGTCCAGTAGTCCCCTAGGCAGGTTATGGTGGTTGAGTAGTCTGGTCAGCTCTAGGGTGGATGATCTCAGTCTGGTAGTCTCGAGGCACTTCCTGGTGGTCTGGTGGTCTGGTCAACCTTAGGGTCCTCAGGTTGATTGGGGTCCTCATTAGCTGATTGATAGATAAGCTGGAGTGTGTCCTAAATTATAGGCTTCTCAAAATATCGTACCTATTTTGTTATCAATGCACAGAGCAATTATAGTTTCTTTTAGTTAACTCCAAGATTTCCCAGGAATTTGGGAGAGTCAGGCCTGGGAAAGAGAACTGGTTTGTGGAGTAGAGGCTGAAGCACTTCAGCTCCAGGTTTTTATATTAAAGTTATATTTTACTTTCCCTTCCTGTCTGTCTCCTTTCTACCTACTTATTTCTTCTATCCTACATCAATATCATTAAGATATCTTCACTTATCTTTCCATGGGCTCTCTCCTCCCTCAACTAAACTGTAAGATCTACAAAGCCAAAGACTATGTATTTTTTGTTCAACAAGACTCTTAGATAAGGTTGCCAACATTAAAACTAGGGTTACTTGTTTCCCTGTATGTAGCCCTCCACAGGAATTCAATGGTTTTGAAAGAAAGAATAAATGAATGAGGATATTTCAGATCTGGATGGGGTAGAAATGTCCCCCACACCCTAGGGGCAGAATTTCCCAGCATCTGAGTGCAAAGAGAGCCTCAAAGGGGTGCCCTCAGCAGTGAGCAGCTGTTTTTCCTTGCTCCCTTCCTACCCAACTTCTCCCAAGACTCTAGGCAGATAGGTTGAAGCACTGCCATATGCAACTGAAGAAGTGTTTATCATTCCCAAATCTTATAAAAGATCCCTTTATTTCAGCATCATGCCCCAAAGTTCAGGTGCTTAGCTCTAGATGCCACAGTGCAGAAAACGTCTAGAACCTGTAGATAAACTGCACCAGTGATAGGGGCTTATTTTAATTATCCTCTAAAAGTTCACTTTTGCTTAATGTCTAACTTCATTTGGGGCTGAACTCTCTTCCAGGCTCTGGATCCATGAAATCTATACTAATTCGTGTATGTGGTAGCGTAATATTAATGAATCCCTTCACCCTGTGATTTCCTTCCTTATTACTTCCCCTCATCCAGGCAGCTAGCCTGGTTTGTGTTCCTTATCTCAGGGAAAAAATGTGAGAGCAAGAGGCAGATAAATAAAAGTATCTTCCTCGCTTTGGGTTTCAGAAGCTTTTGTGAAAGAAAAAAAAATTAGTTACATGGACAAAGTACTTGGAAGAAAAGATTATAATGAAAGTAGAAAGAAGAGAAAAGAGGAAAAACTTCCTGTATAGAGGAAGTGAGTTCATGGAGATGGCAGAGATGTGGGGTCCTGTGTCCTTCCCAGGCTGACTTGGGAAGGTGAGACAGTCCTAGATATTTTTGTGGAACTTGGGAGCAGAGAAGACATGTTCCTTACATCTTCAGTAGGCCCCAGGAAGGTAGCAAGACCTTAGAGAAGGAACGGGTACTTGGTGTGTTCCTGCTAAAGGGAACTTAAGCAGACATAGACGTGCAGTTTTTCATGCTCCAGGAAGACCAAAGCAAGGCATTCCTGGGCCTGAAAGCATCATCAAACAGAGTGAAGGATGTCTCAATAAATACCAGTGGAAGCACGATCTTGAGGACTGGATTCCTCACTCCCTCCTCCCCCATTGCACGCCTGGCAGCTGGTAAGCCCCTCTGGAAAAGGGAAGGCTGAAAGCCGTGAATTCACTAAGGGCCAGTTTCTGACAAAGCAAAGAAATGGAAGATTGAAATTAAAGTTAGTTCTATTTCTCATATAAACATGTGGACGAAGAATTGTATCCACTGCTCACAGCTCACTTGTTCAGGAATGACATTTCTCCTGGAGAAGCAGTGCTCAATTAGCCACTTAAATGATTTCCTAACAGGTGTTGAGGTTCTAGAAACCAATCAATGAGTGTACTAACCAGCATATGCCAGGAAAACAGAGCCAATAACCAGGGAAAAGTTTCTTTCCTAATGGCAAGATGCCTCTAGTCTCTGCCCCAAGAAGCAAGACAAATGATCTGAAAAGTGTGGAGACTGCATTTTAACATTAAAAAAAAAAAAAACCCACACCAAAAAACTTAAACTCAAGCATGATACTCTCTTTTTTAATCAGTTGATAAAAAATATAACAGAAAGCTAAGATATATTCAGTAACGTTGAAAATTAATCTCTTTTCTTCTTCATAATCACGTTGAAGTATATTTAAAGAGGAATCCTTATAGATGAACACACTTTGCACGCAGAGAACATGCACAGGGTTTGTAGATCCTTTGCAGTTAAGTCCACAGTTCCCAGGACTATGAGGTCCACATGTCGGGACCTAGTAGGCCATGTAATTTTAAATCGATCTTATTTAGAGAACTCAATACATATGATGTCAATGTCTTACAGAAATCTCTCCTGCAGGATTCCAGTCTGTAGACTATGGCAAAAGAAAGAATCTGCTACAAAAAGGATCACTCATTTTTTGTTTGCAAAGTCTTCATACCAGCTGAATCACAGCTTGCTTTTCACTTCTCATCACACCTTGCAACATCACAAAATATTTGCTGAAGTTTGTGAAGGATGACTGCAGAATTAGTAAACCTTCCTTCACTCCCACCCCTGTCAGTACCTTCTGTTCCAGCAGACCAAAAGGCAGCTTGAGAACTCTGATTGCTTCCAGAGTATGCCAATTCTTGGCAACATAGCCCAGGGCAAGGATGGAAGCAAAGGAAATATTATGGAACTCTGCAGGTGCCGGTAGATAATATTGTTATTTTATAGAATTGAGTTTATAAATGACTCCAGGAAGGTGAGTTGCTATGGTAACCAGCATTTTCAACTTTTATATCTGAAAGTGAGAATGATGTGGGCCATTTCTATTTGAGACTATATATTCTGGGTTTAATGAATAACTGCCCATGCTCCAACTCCTAGGTAACTAGGTTCAAGTAATGCTAGACCAGGAAAGGACCTTAGCAACCGTCTGGTTCCACCTCTTGGGTTTCTAGATAAGGAACTGAGACTCAGAGAAATGACACTGCACAGCTAACATGAGCTTGTGTTTCCCCACTTAGTTTTCTAGTGCTTTCTTTATGTCACCCTGCCTTTCTGAATGGACTCATCCAACTTCCCTGAGTGGATAAAGAGAAATGGGACCATAGGTAGACAGAGGGCTACCATTGCTTCTTACTAAGATGTTAAATCAAGTTCTATGCATGTGCTGGTATCTCTATAAGAGTAATCACAGATTCCACATTCCAGCAATTTCCATGTATTTAGAACAACAGACAGTGTGAGGAGGTACTGACTTGAGGGGACTCTATCTAGCATTGTGGTTCCAACATATAATATACATAGATTAGCAACCTGCAAAAAATTAGAATGCACCCCAACTATAATTAACATAAGATAAACTTCCTTTAGTGATTAAAATTACCCTTTAGGTTTTCTCAAGGCCTGATTTCTTGATCAATTCTTATTGTATAAGTACACGCAAAATATTTGGATAAGAACTTTATTCAGTTAATAAAACATCAGCTCACAGAAAAATTAGCTGTTAGAAATTTCCATAGATTCTTGTAAAGAATGGCAGAAGCTTAGAATATTAGTACCATTCTTTTAAAGTCAAATCAAAATGCAAAATTAAAACTCAAAAAAAAAATGAAGCCAGATATAGTGGTGAAAGCCTGCAATCCAAGTACTTGAGAGGAGACAGGAGGGTTGCATGTTCAAGGACAGCCTCAGCAATATAGAAAGACTCTCAGCAACCTAGCAAGACCCCATTTCAAAACCAAAAATAAATAAAAGCCTGGGGGTATAGCTCAGAGGTAGAATGCCCCGGGGTTAATCCCCGGTACCATGCACACACAAAGAAAGAAGCCAAAAAAATGAAATTAAAGTGTTCATTTTAAAGAGACATATAAATACAAACACTTGGTCCCCGAAAGTCTTTAGACATGTGCAAATCACTTGAAGAGCTCATTCAAATGCAGATTCTGGTTCTGGAGGTCTCTGCAAGAGTCTGCATTTCTAGTCAGCTGTCTCAGGTGGTGTGGACTCACTGGTTCTTGTTTTATGCCTTGAATAGAAAGGGACTAGTTTACTGGAGGTCCCCCTAGATGTGTTTTCTGTGAACTTCAACCCTGACTTCCAGACCTGTGACCACCCTGATCAGAACTCTTTCTGACCTCTGAATTCCTAATGCTTTCATTGTATACACTACCCACATGGCACTTGAGGACCGCCATGTGTGCATGTCATATATCCCCAACCAGATCATAAGTTAATCTGTGTTTGCTCAGCCCTGTGTGTGCACACAGTTGCTGAATGAAGAACTATTGATGATCGATTGTCCATCTATTAAAGATGAATTCCTCCTTCTTCAGAATGCTACACTTAGCTCATCCAGGAGCTCACAACTTTAAAGTCTGGCTTAAGAGACAATGAATCTGCTCTGACTCTTATTTCTCCTCCCATAAAAGTTGACTTTTTAGACATCAATGGCTGTGTAGACTTCTTACTGGGTCTGGGATAAAGTAACAACCAAATGTGAGGATTTTTTTAAAGGCCCTCTCACAGGGAAAGCACATTTATTGATTGTATTAGGCTACCAAAGGAAAGAACTGGGGTATACTGGAAAGAACACAGCTTGGAGACCAACAGACCTGGTCAGAGCCTTAGTTTGTTGATACAAATTGTATGTATTAAGAAATGTTACTTAAAATTACTGACATTTAGCCAGGCGTGGTGGCGCACGCTTGTAATCCCAGTACTTGAGAGGCTGAGACAGGAGGATCGAAAGTTCGGGGCCAGCCTCAGCTACTTAGTGAGACCCTCTGCAACTTAGTGAGAACCTGTTTCAAAATAAAGAATAAAATCCCCAGTACTGAAAAAAAAAATTACTGAAACTTATTTCATAAGGAAAACGGGATACCCTCTCCTGTGGTTGCTGTAAGAACTATAGAATTGTGTTGTAAATTGCCTAGAATTGTGCTTAGTAAAAGATAGATGTTATAATATTAGCAGAATCTATTTCAAATCTATTTCAAGTAAAACTAGAGATTTGAGCCTTTGACACTCACTGGTGTGAGATAGCCTGGGGTATAGTTTACTTGCAGGGAATTAGCGCCATCTTGTGGTTAATTACAGCATAAGCTTCCTTTACAGACGCATCTTCCCCCACCCTATACCTTTGAATGGGCATAATTCATTCATTCATTTTATGCAATGAGCTTTATGATTTGTCTGGTGAGGCTACAGCAGTGAGCAATATAGACATGGTCCCTGCTTTTAGAGAGTCATAAGTTGAGGAAGATAGAAATTAAATATTTTCTCAAAATTGTATTCATCTTGTGAAAAGTAATATATATGGAGTAGAAGATATTGTGTGTGTGTATCCCCAGAGGAGTGGCATTGAAAGAGAAGAGTAGAATTTGGTAGATGCCATATTAGGCATGTGCCAGCAGCCACTGAGCAGCATCTCTTTGGACACATCAACCCCCATCTAGGATCAGGGTCCTACCCGTTTATGGAGAGTTCCAGTCATTCAGCTGTGCCTTTGTCACCAGTCATTTAGTGTCCAGCATAGTCCACTCCATGCAAGTGACTTTACCTATACCATCACTGGTATCTGCAGTGTTATCCTTTTGCAGACAGTATTTGAAGAGCTTAAGGAACTTGCACAAAGACATAAAGGGACATGTCAGAGACAAGATTCACACCAGATCTCTCTCCCCCTACTCATGCTGTCTCACAAATGCCAAGCCCAGATTTCTCTATGCTGCATGATGCTATAGAAAGAACCCATTAGGAGAAGTGTTTGGGGAGAATGAAAATGTAAGAGAAGAAGGGAAAATATAATAATAGCCCAGTGGGTCACGTGTGAAGGGCAGAGAGGAAACTGTTGACATGGCTAGTTATGCTTCTATGGTGTGATCTTAGAAAAGTAAGCCTGAGAGATCTGCTCTGCCAGTAAAGTAAATATCCCTAATAATGCTTCTTATGACTTGTGATTTGAAATGGGTTTCATTTGCTGCTAAATTAAATGATGTGGGGAGCATCTGGAGAAGAGTTTACTCTCTGTAAATCTTTAGGAAGATGCAAGGGTTACTAAGCACCAAAAATCACTGGGTGGGAAAACTTGCTGCAGGACTGAGAGGTTTCCTGTACACAGGACTTTCACCTTTAAAATAGGACATTCCCAGGCAAAGCATGACTGCTGGTCACCCTAGCAATAGGACCGACTGGGAGGATCTAATATACTTATGGAAATTAGGCAATAGCAAGTATTGAAATCTAGGGTCCAGTAGAGGGCTTGGTCACAGACTAGGGCAGCAAAGCTGAGACAATGGAGGTTCCAGTTCCTCAATAAGAGTGCCTTAATACTCCATATTTGGATTATCAACCCAGAGCTCCTGCTCCAGGCCTTGTGGGGACAACTCGTTGGTCCCAGGTCTGAGGTGGGAGGTCAGGTAGAGGACAGATATGACAACAGTGTTAGGCCAGTGCCTCAGCTTTCTTGTTGGTAAAATGGGATGAATGATAATTTCTATCACTAAAAGATATTAGTTAATATGTATAAACTGCTCAGAGCAGCACCTGGCCCATTAGAATATAAGAAGTGTCATGGTGGAATTCTCAGGAAGAGAGACTAGTATATGACCCTGGCTCCCATCTTCTATACCTCAGTTTTCCCCATCCATAAAACAGAAATTAAGATCCCTGTCAAAGATTTTTGAAGAAACAAAACAGGACATAATCAATAAGAAGAGAAATCATGGTGAGTAATAAGAATTTGGGCTGTAGAACAAAACCACCTGAGTTGCATCCAGCTATGCCATTGAAGTGTTAATTTATTTATTTAACAAATTCTTAAGAACTAGGCACTGTTCTGAGCACTTTATTTATTTATTTATTATTTATTTATTTATTTTTGGTGCTGGGAATTGAAGCCAGGAGCATTCTACCTCCAAGCTACACTTCCAGTCCTATTTTTACTTTTATTTTTTAAATTTGGAAACAAGGTCTTGCTAAGTTCCCGAAAGCCTCAGTAAGTTGCTTAGGCTGGTCTAAAACCTATGATCTTCCTGTTTCAGTCTCCCAAGTATGGGGATTACAGGCATGAGCCACCACATCCATGGCACTCTAAACAAGTGGATACCATTATTCTTCCCATTTTATAGATGAGAAGACTGAAGCACAGAACATTTATAACTTGTTCAGCTCACACAAGGAGCCAGAACCTTGGGCAAGTTTGTTAACATTTCTGTTCCTCTCGGTCCCCTCAGCAAAATGGGGATAATATATTATGATGTCTACCTCATAGGGCTGTTATGCATATTGGATGAGATAATCTATATAATATGCTTATCTAAGGGTCTAAACATAGTAAGCACTCATATGTAAACTCCATGGCACTTACTGCTTAATTGGTGTGATAAAGACATATATTCTGTAACTATCAAAAATATAACTGACATTGAAAAAAATGGTCCAATGAGTAGCAAAAGTCTGGAGCGGGGCAGGGTACATAAATACCATAGGAACGTAGGAGCAGGAAGGCAGGCCAAAGACTCACTCCTATTTGCATGCTGGACCTTGTAGAATTTGGGGGGAAAATGGTGAAAAGGACTTTAAGGATCAACAATTGGTTTCCAAACTCCAGGCTTTCACTGGGGGAGAAGTCCTCCATAGCTCAGGTAGGAGAGCTGAGGTGTGCGGGAAGACCCACACCTGGGCCTAGCCCTGGGAGGCTGGGGGAGCCAACAAATGTGCCATTCTCCTGCTGCAGAAAGCCCCTGGGCAGGGTCCTGGTTCCAGCCCAAGTTCCAAATTTCTGCTGTTGTGGCCCTCCTTCTCACCAACATGAAATAGCACTGTGCTGGCCCCGCTCCTGGGCTTCCTCCCTTTTGAGCAGCTTTGGCTTACTGACCTTGCTCTCTCCCTGACCTGCCAGGCATTGCAGTCAGCCCATCAACCCCAAGCTGGAGGACCTTGTGGGAAAAGAGGGTGAACCAGAGATGAGGAATCATGGCAAAGTGAGATGATGACAAGAGATGTGGCTATGCTGCTCACAAGTAGCTCTGAAGTCCTAGGAATTCACCCCACACTCTTCACAGGGGTGGAGGACATTAAACTCCATTTTAAAAACCTCCTAAGAGCTATAATTAGCATCCAGGAAAGAATGAGGGCTCTTCTTCAGAGTGATCGACAAGAGCAGTAAGCACTGATGGAGAGTGACTGTCCAGCCAAGCCAGGATCCCCTGCTTCCTCTCCCACCTCTTAAAAAGGGGTGGGAGCTATGTGCTCAGGCTGAGAATTCTCCTCCACTCTGCTGTTTGCCTTCAAATGGATCCTCCATTCCCCTAAGCCCTTCAGATGGTTGGCTGGATTGCACACTACCCAATTTGCATTTCCTCTTTTCCCTTGGTTGCTGTCTTCTTCAAACCACTGGGCATCTGGGAGTTGGCAAATCCCGTTTCTCCCATTGGGATGTTACAGCCTGCCTTGGGCCGTACCTTGGGGCTCCTGGTCTGTGTGGAGGATTTTTTGGCTGCTGCAGACTGAGCACCTTGCATTTCAACCCTGGTGTTTGGAGTCTTGGGTTTGTAGCTGGGATGCTGCCCAGTGGAACCACCAAGAGGCGGAATGGAGCCTGGTAGTCCTCAGGCTCACAGGGAGGTGTGGGGAGGGGGGTTGCTACAGGAAGTGGTATTCAGAACCAGGTAGTTGAATGGTCCCCCAAACACAAACTGGATTACCTCCTATAGCCAGTGTGGCCTCAGAAGACAGTGAGACTCACCATGTGGCCCTCAGGTTCTGCCAGGGAAGTTTCTGGAGGAAGAGTGTTCCCCTGGGCTTTGAGGTAATCCACTCACATTTTGCCTTCAAGGCTGCATTTTGGCCCAGGTGGCTGCTCAGCCAGATTTTAAACACATTATTGCCTGCTAATGTTCTGCTCTGTTCTGCGGAAGAAAGCCACAGTCATGGAGACTTCGCACAGCCCATCACTGCGGCAAAAACACCAGACTGCAGTTTCTATGACACTTATTTTTGGTTTTTGTGTGTGCTGTATGTGAAAATACCTATTGCAAAAATCGAGGGGACTGCTTTCCAGTGTGTGGCAAGAAGCATAGTAAACATGGAATGGTTTTTAGATTCACTACTTTGGTGGCTGGGACAGGACTGGCAAGCCCCTCTCCGCCAGGGCTGCGGGAACTCTGGTCATCCCCTTAGCTCACAGGGCTGCAGAAGAAGGGGCCTCTCTGACTTCATTGCCAGGCAGCCCACATACTTTTGGATGTGACATGCCTGCCTGGGGAACAGAAGCTGAATGCCCCACTTGTCTTCCCCTGGGACCTGTGGCTGCCCTACAGTCACCAGCCTCCTTGCTTCAGGTAACTCCCACCAAAGTATTCCAAAGACTCACTCTCCTCTTACGGTCACTATCATGCCCTTTCTTTCAGAGGCCTCTTCTCTGGTACCTTTTTCTTTCAATTAGGAAGAGAGTCTCTTTTGACCTTGCATGTGGAGGCCTTTCTCTTCAAGCAATCCACACTCACCCCAACCTCATACCTGGCTTCCAGTGTCATGCCCATACCACCTTGAGCCGTGCCCTTGACTTACCTGGGCTGCCTAGGACAATTCTATTTATGTTGTACTACAATGTGGATCTGAGCTGAGTTTGTTTATGAAACAACTTATTTTTGCTTATTGTGATTTTAAAAGTTGGGGGCAGGGGGGAGGAGAGGAGTAATGAGGGAAGGAAAGGGAATGAACATTTATTGAGCCCTTAGAGTTCTTCTCACACAACATTAACTTATCTGTTGGGAGCGGTGAAGCTGCTGCGCCCTAAAGATGGCGACTGGAGGAAATACCTCAGTGCAGTAAACAACTCCTAATAAGGCGTTGTGGTAAGACAGCAATGTCAGCTTATGTGCAGGCTAGCTTTCCTGACCAATTGGAGCTCAGACACGAGTCAGGTCCTGATTGGCCAGAAGCAGACATATAAGCCTCTGTTGTTCTGGGTTTGGCGGCCATTACCTGCATGAAGATCCTGTAATCTATACAACATAAGCAATCCTGAGTAAAGCTTCTCGCAGAAGGAACCCGTTGTCGTGTGTTTTCTCCGCTGGATGGACTCAAGCGCGCGGCACTTATCCTCACAACATTCTTGAGAGGGGGTTATATATCCCCATTTTACAGAGGAGGAGGTGGAAGTTAAATAATTGGAGGTTAAATAACTTGCACAAAGTCTCAAAGCGAGTCTGCAGATAAGCCAACTGCGCTTTTCATTTAGTGTAATATTCTATGGAAATTTTCTGAATGTCCCAATCTTAAAAAGAAGAATACTTCATAAAGCAAGCCTTCCGGTGAGCTATGTAACCTGGGGCTAGTCAGTGAACCTCTCTGGGCTATAGTTTGAACATCTTTAAAATCAGGAATCTGTTCTGACCTAGGCTTTAATAGTTATGAAAAATTTTTATTAAAAAAAAAAAAAAAACAGCTTCCTCCTGCCCAGTCCAAATCTCTCAAGAACCTAAATCGTACTACCAGGAAATAATCCGGAGTGGCCCTCCTTTTTCCTGTTGGGCAGCAGCTCTGCTGAATCAGGATCTGTGGGTGGGCAGGAAGATGAGCAAACAGTGCTAAAGGAGCCTGCATTTCCACATCACCACTCTCCACCCCAGCCACTAGAGCCAGGGTGCCTGGGCCCTGCCACTGCTCCTTTGCAGCCAGTGTGCTCCCCCACTGCAGGCTGCCAGAGCACCAGGAAGGGCCAATGCTCACCATGCATGATCCTTGGGCAGGCTCAGCTAAGATAAGGAGACTGGACTTGCAAGATCTCCCTTGCATCCTGGGAGAGTCTTGTCCATGTGGGGGATATAAGATAATATTTACAGGAAACAATAAAACCTACAGCAGCATGTGCACACCTTGAAATTCTAGGGGCCATAAACTGGAAGTTCATTTCCTTATTCTCTCTGTCATCTGTGTTTACCTGGCAAAGGTAGGAGAAAGATTACACACACTGCTACATACTCATACACACACACACACACACACACACACACACACACACACACACACACACACGCATGTGTGTATACAGACTGTCTCCTTGGGATTTGCTAAGCCCCTTGCATGAAGCCTCACCAGCCTGAGGAAACTGCACTTATGAACTCTAATTCTGCTAGAACATGCTAGCATTCCAGAGCCAATTCAAAACTTCAAATACCTGTGGACCACATTCTGACCTTAGAGCACAGGCTGGACAAAAGAGAGGCCAGGGGAGCTGGGTTAGGAGGGAAGCTAAAGCCTGCGCTTCTCATGTCCATGAGCTTCTTCTTTCCAGCTCTCCCTACCCCACACCAAAAAAGGTCTGAGTCCCAGAATGAACACTGCATATGAGACAGAAAGACACTAGTTGAAGCTCTGTGCAACTCTGTCTCATTCTTGATTTGATAGGACCACTAGAGGCAGTGTTATAACTTAAGTCAAGTTTTCTTTCTTTCTTTTTTTTTTTTTTTTCCCAGAACTGGGGGTGGAACCCAGGGGTATTCTACCTCCAAGCTGCACCCCCAGACCTATTTTTTTTATTCTTTATTTTGAAACAGGGTCTCATTAAGTTGTAGGGGGTCTAAGTAGCTGAGGCTGGCTGTGAACCTGCAATCCTTCTGTCTCAGCCTCCCAAGTACTGGGATTACAAGCGTGTGCCACCATGCCGGGCTCTTAAGTCAAGTTTTCTTTGGCATCCCACATCTTACCACTTATCCTCTTTCTTCCCAACCCAACCCTTATTGGGCACCCAGCCAAGCAGCTCTGTGCAATTCAACTAAATTTATAGGACACTACGCCTCTTGGCACAGGGTTGAGAAAGACAAAGTCATTCTGGTACCAGATCTGTTGCAAGCTCTGTGACCTTGGGCTTCTCCATCAACTGTGTTCTCACTCCACCTTACAGAAACTGTGCGATAAAAATGATGAGAAACTGGGGCTCAAATAGAAAGCCTCAGCACCTCATGCAAAGACTGGTGAAGAATGCACATGTGTATGTTTTAGTTTTAAACACAGTGTTGAAGGCAGGTGTATTTCAGTTTCATGTATTGTGTCGTATTGTATTTTTTGAGACACGGGTCTCATTTTGTTACTCTTAGTGATTATCTTGCTCTAAACAGTTAACTTTTTCAGTTAACTGACCAACAATACAGAAGTTCCCTCTTATCTGTGGTTTCTCTTTCACAGTTTTAGTTACCAGAAGTTGACTGCAGTCTGAAAATATTAAATGAAAAATTCCAGAAAACATATGAAATATGAAAAGAATACTATTTTTATCCCCCAAGAATCAACTTTCACCCCTTGCAGGTGGTATTGCCCTCATTAAGAATACATGCCTTGCCGGGCATGGTGGCGCATGCTTGTAATCCCAGCATTTGGGAGGCTGAGATGGGAGGATCCAGGTTTGTGGCCAGCCTCAGCTACCTAGTGAGGCACTCTGCAATTTAGTGAGACCCTGTTTCAAAAATAAAGAATAAAAAATAGGGCTGGGGGTATAGCTCGGAGGTAGAACGCCCCTGAGTTCAATCCCCAGTACCGCAAAAAAAAAAAAAAGAATACATGCCTTGACTCAATCTACGTTTGTGTAGAATCTCCTTAATTGCCCAGGCTCTCCCTGAATTTCTGATCCTCCTGCTCAGCCTCTCAAGTACTGAGATTACAGGCATGTGCCACCACACCAGGTTATACTCCCCTTAGTAAAATCTCTTCAATCATCCAGTTTGAGTGTGCTATCTCTATCTTGCCAGAACCCCAACTAATACATAGAATAACATACTTAACAACATATATTACCAATATAATAACATATTAAAATATGTTTAATAATATATTGTCTCTAAACATATTTTTAATTTTCCTAGGTTTTGATCTTTAAATTAAAAACAGCATTTTTTCTTTGTCCTACTTGTCTCATTCAGTATTTATGGGATTCACTTATATCAACGTGTGTAGTTACTGTTTATTTTCACTGATGTGTAGTATTGTATGGACATATTAAGATTTATATGTTCATTTAGTGGTGACGGGTACCTAGGTTGGTTATTCTGAACACATTGCACAACATTCTTGTATATGTCTCCTGGTTTAGGCATATATACAGTTACAGAGCTAAATATACAATTCATAAATATATAGAATCTCTGGATATATTCCTAGTAGCAGAAAAGTAGGCATGACCTACTTTTCTTCTTACCAGGAAATGCCAAATTGCTTACCTGTAACTAATAACAATTTGTATTCCTTCTGATAGGGTAGGTGAGTTCTAGTTGCTCCATGTTCTTTCCAGCATTCCTTATCACCAGACTTGTTAGTTGTTGTAACAAGTTATCTTATTGTAGATTTTATTTTCATTTTGCTTATTGTTGACAGTTTAAACCCCTTTTTACTTATTTGCTGGCTGTTTGTGTTTCCTTTCTTGTGACAACTACTTGTCTTCTCTCTGTTGGGGTGTGTCATATTTTGTTGTTAACTCACTGGTGCCCTTCACAGATTTTAGACATTAACTCTTACCCAGTTGCATATGCTGCAATTATTGTTTCCCAGTTTGGGCATGTCTTTTTTTTTTAATTGATGTATTATAATCATACATCTTTGTTAGGTACAAGCTGGTAAAGGCATACATGCATACATTTCTCATTTAACCCTTCCCCAATTCCTGCCCCATTCTCACCTCCTCCCTCCTTCTCAAGTTCAGTTTAGTGATTGACTTTGATGTTTGTGAAAGTACATCATGTGCCTTAGGGTGTTTCCCTCCCCTCCCCCCCCATCACCTTCAGTTAAGTCACCTTCTTTGTTCATCTAAGGTTTCTCCTTCTTCATCTAGAGTCCTTCTTATGTCCCACTTTCTCCTTAGCTTCCCCATATTAGGGAGAACATATGATGTTTTACTTTTTGTGAATGACTAATCTTAGCATAATGTTTTCCAGTTCCATCCATTTCCCTACAAATGACATAATTTTGTTCTTCTTTATGGATGAGTAAAATTCCATTGTGTACATATCTCATAGTTTTGTAATCCATTCATCTGTTGATGATCATCTTGACTGGTTCCATAGTTTGGCAATTGTGAATTGTGCAGCTATAAACATAGATATACATGCATCAATCTGATAGTTTGGTTTCCATTCTTTTGGTTAGATACCCAGAAGTGGTATTACTGGATCATATGGTAGGTTCATTCCCATTTGTCTGAGGATCTTCCATACTGTTTTCCAAAGTGGTTGCACTAATCTGCAATCCCACCAACAATGTATTAGGGTTCCTACTTCTCCATACCCTCGATAGCAGTTGTTGTTTGTGTTCTTGATGATTGCCATTCTGATTGGAGTTAGGTGAACTCTCAAGGTAGTTTTGATTTGCATCTCTCTGATTGCTAATGATGGTGAACATTTCCCCATACATTTATTGGTCATTTGTATTTCTTCTTTTGTGAAGTGTCTATTTAGATCCTTTGCCCATTTTTTGATTGGGTTATTTGTTTTCTTAGCTGTGAGTTTCTTGAGTTCTCTGTATATTCTAGATATTAGTCCTTTATTAGAGGAGTAGGTAGCAAGATAGTTTCCCTTTTGGTACTGGAGACTGAACCCAGGGGCATTCTTTTCTTTCTTTTTTTTTTTTTTTTTTTTTTTTTTTTTTTTTTTTTTTTTTTGTGGTACTGGGGATGAAACCCAGGGGCATTCTACCTCCAAGCTACACCCCCAGTCCTATTTTTTATTCTTTATTTTGAAACAGGGTCTCACTAAGTTGCAGAGGCCCTCACTAAGTATCTGAGGCTCGCCACAAACCTGGATCCTCCCATCTCAGCCTCCCAAGTACTAGGATTACAAGCGTGTACCCGGATCCTCCCATCTCAGCCTCCCAAGTACTGGGATTACAAGTGTGTGACCCCACACCCGGCAACCTAGGGGCATTCTACCTCCGAGCAACACCCCCAGCCTTTTTTATTTTTAGTTTTGAAACAGAGTCTCGCTAAGTTGCTAAGGCTGGCCTTGAACCTGCAATCCTCCTGTCTCAGTCTGTCAAGTGCTGGGATTACAGACATGCACCACCACATCTGGCTGTGACATGTCTTTTCACTTTTTATGATGAATTCTGATGAATATAAGTTTAAAATTTTAATGTAAAAAGTATGTAAATCATTTCCTTTATGGTTTGTATCTTTTATGACGTATCTGAGGCATTCTCTCCTAGCCTGAGTTCTACAGTTTCTTCTAAACAATAAAGTTGTGCCTTTTACATTTTACGTTTTGAGGGGTTTTTTTGTATATGGTAAGTATTCATTTTATTTTTTTCCACATTCATGGAAACCAATTTCCCAGGCCACCTATGGAAGGAACTATCATCCTTCTTTGCCATCTTTAGTGCCTAACTTCTCATATATTTATATATCTGTGGCCAGTTTCTGGGTTCCCTCTTCTATTCCATATGTGCCTACCCCTATAACACAGTTATAATCTCTATAGTTTAATAATAAGTCTTGAGCTGGACATGGTGGTACACATCTGCAATCCCAATACTTGGGAGGGTGAGACAAAAGGATCTCAGGTTCAAGGACAGCCTCAGCGACTTAGGACCTCAGCAACTTCATGAGACACTGTTTCAAAATAAAAAAATAAAGTATGGCTCAAAATAGATCTCAGAGGTCGATCGTCCCTGGGTTCAATCTTCAGAACCACAATAAATAATAATAATAATAATGATAATAATAATAAGAAGAAGAAGAAGAAGAAGAAGTATTGATAGCTCATCTCTTTTCTTCTCTAGAAGTATCTTGTCTATTCTTTACTCTTGGCTTTTCCCTGTAAAATTTTTCATGATTAGTCAGATTCCAAAATAAGTGTCATTGGGTAGAGAGCAAGGGCAGGGATGAACACCTATATGCAGAATAATGACATTTTTATCATGTTTGGGAGCAGAATAGGGTCCAAACCAGGACAACAGGTATCAGAGACCAGGCATGTCTAAAGTTCAAGGATCAAGGTCTTTGGGAGCCAGAGCATGACCACCCTGTACAGAGAAGCTCAGGCAATGTCAAAACATGGTTTGTGGCTGTCTCTGCTTGTTATTAGCCTGGTGGCCGAAGGACACCACAGAAGTACTAAACCTTTATCATAAGCCTCCTTTGAGGAGACTTATTAAAGGAACTGAAATTGTTTACTCTGAAGGAAAGGAGAATGCAGAAATGACTTAATTGTTGAATACTTCTTTGGCTAAGGAGATGAGTGAAAATGGAAAAGGAAGCCAGAGTTGAGAGTTCAGATTGATAGGAATCAATTAGCACTGCAAGGAGACAAGCCTTACTGAATCCACAGCACCAGCCCCTGTTCTCCCAGGTAGAATGCAGGGTTCTAGCACAAATCCATGTCTATTACTGTGGTATATTTTTGTTTGTTTCTGTTTGTTTCAGGTAATGCTTATTGAGCATTTACTATGGGCATGTAACATGTATAGACTGATTTGAATCCCTCCCCCACCCAAATCACCTACAAGTTGAAGATTAACCACCACTCCTCAAACTGGGTTTTTGGGCATTTTCCTAAGTGAATCTTGCTCCAAGGTTATGCCATTTGAAAACAGAAACAGATGTAGTGACTTTATTTTCTCTGGGGGAAACAGATAGAAGGAAGGGAGATGCAGAAAGATGGATATTCCAGAACAGATTGCTTGGAAGACCTATCATGTCCCCTCTGGAGGCTGTGTGAATAAGGATGCCTCTGCCTCTCACTCCTGGCCAGGAAGCATCAACACCAAGGATTTTCCAACAAGGACAGCAGCCGCCTCAGAGCCTTTGTGGAGCAAGACGGGTTATAAATAGATCTATAATTTTTTTTTAACCAGAAGGCAACAGGCTTATCCCAGCTATTCTTCTCCTCCCTGTTTGGCCTTTCCTATCAAATCTCTGCTGCCAGGCAGAGTCACCTGCCTACCAGCCAATCCACTGTGGCTGCTCTGGGAGGGCCAGGCTGGAAACTGGTTTCTGTGACGACTTCAGGTTGTGACCTTGCTTGTGGAAAAGAGTAAATCTTCCTGTCTTACCTCTGGCTAATTGGGCAGGATGTAGAGGAGATGAGAATTGATTGTACAATTTACCACCTGCTGACTAGATCACTGACGTATCCCTTCTGGAGGCAGACTCTCATTTTAGCCACAGGCTGAGGAGAAAGAGGCTGAGCACTGGGCTCAGAAACATGCAGCTGAGACCTGATCAGGGGGATTTTTACTATGAGGGTAGAAGACATTAGTCATTTTTCTGGCCATTTTATACGTGACTTGTGGGGCAGGTGTGGTGGGGGATGGGGGGAGAGACAGAGACAAAGAGACATAGATAGACAGAGAACCACACTTTGAAAACCACTGATTTAGCCCAACATCTTGATTTCATAAATGAGGAACCTGAAGCCCAACAGTTAATAAACATACATATACAAGGGCCCACAACTGGCTGCTGGCTAAAGCCAGACTAGACCAGAGATTTCTCAGCCCCTGGACTGGTACTTTCCCCACCACCTCCGACTGCCATGTGACCAGGATGCCAGGGAGGTGCCATTCTAATTATAAATATGCTTTCCTTTATGGCCAAAGATAATCAGTCTCTGTATTGTTTCCTCTTCCTCTGCCTTCCCAAGTCCAACAGAACTGGCCCTGCTGCTTCAAGACATAAATAGCTCACTGTCTAGTGGGGCTAAGGATCAGATCACATTCCTACAACCAGGTGCCTACTCCTAGGGCCTCATGTCTACTTCACTCCCCTAGTGCCCCTGTTGGTTAATAAGCCAGGGATCTAAGACCTCTGCAGTGACCACGAGGCACGCACATTTACCATGAGTTACAGCTCTTTCTATCTCCTCTATGTCCACCGGAGGTTTTGACTTTGGCACCTGGCATTTCACTTCATTTTCCTGCCTCTTCTGAAGCTGGAACTCTACTCTGAATGATCTACATGGCATGGGATCATGCTTTTGTTGGTCCCCATTTCTGGGCTGGAGTGTTGACCTCCACTCAAACCTGGTGGCTGGTCCCTGCAGCCCACCAGCAGACCTCCTTCATGATGTCTGTCTGCTCAGTGGTCTGAGCCCTGAATGCCTCTTGAATTCTTTGGGACTATGCTCTGCCTACCTGAATGGGAACCTTGGGCTCAAGCTGGGGTGAAATTAAAGCTGAGATCGGCCCTACACTGCTTGTCTACCGGTCACTGGCACTTTTGAGGCCAGCTTCTGCATCGTCAGTTCCGCAGCCCCATCTCACCCTAGCCAGACTTCTTCATTTTCCCAGAGAGACCTAGCTCAAGAATGTCCTACAGAGAGCAAGTGCTTCAAGTTATTTTTTCTCCTAGCATACAGAAGGAATACCCAGGACCCATCTACAGTAATACCTTACAGATCTCTTTTGATATGGAAGGTGATGGTCTGGAAGAAGACAGAGTTAGCTAAATTGTTCGGTATAAAGATAGATAGTGGAGGTAATGGAGAAAATACAAGAGAGGATCCTGGAGAAGGTTGGTGTAGGTTGAGTGACACTGGGGGATAAAACATAGGTGAGGAAAGTAGTCAATGAAGGATTCTTTACATGGAGTGGCCAGAGGACTTTCCTTGCCCAATTTTTCTACTGTGGGAAACTAAGACCTCCTCCTTGCTTTAAATATTGTTATGTTCATACAGGGTTTGTGGTGGCAGCATGCGGTGGAGAGAGCAGGGCGACATGTAAAACTGTGGCCAGCTTCAGTCATCTCCACTTAGAACCAGATGTAACTAGTAGCCTTGTGTCTTGGTTCTAGGCCCTGATCTGTTCCCTCTGTCAGGTATTTTGGAGGAAAAATCTTTTTTCTTATTTATGAAGAAACAAATCAGGAAACAAGAAGGCAGGAAAAATGCTTAGACTTTGTGAAGGAACAATTCAGTACTTTTCTCATACTAACAAAGTGTTTGTTACCCTAAAAAAATAATTTGCAATAAACCCATTGAAAGCCTGGAGGAATTTATGTTGTTTTGTTGTTGTTGTTTTGTTTTGGTGCATTGTAATAATATATCTTTGTTAGGTAGGAATTTATGTTTTTAAAGAAGACATTTTTAAATCCTCAATCCCTGTTTACACTTTGGTTTGAGGATAGCTCCAAACCTTTTCCCAACCCCTTCTTCCTGCTGGATTATATCCCCCTCATTTCTCCCAAGCAGGCTTTGTAGGGTGTGGAGATGATATGGAAAGCCAGGTTGTCATTTCTAAAAAGGCTCCTCAAAGCATCCTGGAATTGGATAAATTTTCTTTCTCCTTTCCAAATAAGTGTCAATCATCAGGGTCAGAGTGGATGGTTGGGATTTTGCAGTGGGAATAAAGGGACATAGGAAAAGGGTTCTTGCCAAAACCATTCCCCTTCTTTGTTTGTTCCTAGGCCAAAGGCTGCTGGAAAGTATCTCTCAGAGAACACCTTGGTCTTTTTCCTAAGAAACCCAAACTTGGAAGTGACTAGCAGGTCTAATTGTGCCTCTGTGGAATCCAAATTCTGGAAAGAGTCAAAGAGAAGTCTGGAGAACTCTGGAGAGGGCTTGATGGATTAAATCCAAGCCTCACACGGACCCAAAAAGCTGTCAGGGTGCCTGGGCAGCGCAGAGCTGATCTGGACGATGCATTCCAGATGGTTTGCCTGCCTTCCTTGAGTTTGGGGCCAGTTGGAGCTCCCGGGCGGTCTCCCAAGGTACCCACCCCCCTCAAGGGCTCAGGGCAATCGGCCAAAAGGGAGGTACCAGGCTAAGGATCACTGTGGCAGGCTTGGAGTTAAAGGAAAGGGCCCCCTCCTTGTCTTGAGCATCTGGATATCATTTTTCAAGCTATTAAAAACACTAACTTTACTCTGCTAAATACAGCCAATTCTTTTTTTTTTTTTTTTTTAAGTGCTTCAGGGATAATTTCAGGACAAGCGGTTGTCTCCAGTCCAAATAATTTGGAGCTATCTTATATGCTCAATCTCAGAGAAGGGACTCCAAAACTCTCTAGTAGGCATCCAGTTGCCACCCACTCCCATCTCTCAGCTTTATCAACTAGAATGATGCCACTAACTGCAGGGATCCCCAAGAGAGTACCAGGACTTTGCAATGTATTTTACTTTTTGGGTTTATTTTAGCTTGTTCAAAATATACATGGCAGATGTGGAAAATTTTCTTCCATGTTCATGACTTTTAAACTAGGTTATAGAAAAGCACCAGACAAGCCAGGGGTGGTAGTGCACGCCTATAATCTTAATACTTGGGGGGCTGAGACAGGAGGATGGCAGGTTCAAGGATAGCCTCAGCAAGTAGTAAGACTCTCATTGGTCTAGCAAGACCTTGTTTCAAAATAAAAATAAAAGAGGGCTGAGGGTGTAGCTCAGAGGTAAAATGCCCCTGGGTTGGAAGAAAAAAGAAAAGCACTAGAGAGAAGGGACAGGAAGAATATCCAAGAGAGCAGAGAAGGAATAGCTCAATGTGCCACTTGAAAATTCCCAGTGTATTCCATGGTCTGTGAAGCTGCTCTGGCCATGATAAAATTCTATCCTTTGAAAAAGAGCAGGCCTATTTGACTGTGGTTCTGTTGTAACCACTTTGCTGGATAATGACCTGAATTCAATCAGCTAACGGCAGCCCCTTCTCTAAGGAACTTGGGTGGGGAAGGCAGGAGGAGCATTTGTCTCATGAGTGTCCATGGTTAAATGGGAGAGAACCCTCCCCTGCTCTTAAAAAATCCTGGCTTATGAGGCAGCAGGTCCCAGTGCTGGGGAACTTCTGGCTTATCAGAAGCAGGATAATCACAGAAAGGCATGTGCTAAACAATTGCAAGATAAAGGAGTCCATAAAAATCGAAGGAACACAGTAAAGGAGTGAGCAGAATGGCTTGGGTCATTTAGAAGGAAAAAAGTTGGTAAAAGAGAAAATCCTTTCCAATCCAATACGCATATACAAAGAAAGTCCAGGTCTTGCCCAACCATTCTGACTTTTGTTCTACATTTGAATTACACTTTAGTGAAATTATATTAGACACATATCTACAAGATACTTATCAGAGAATTAAAATCTTATACATTTAATTAATTCTCCAAAGTTGCCTTGCTTGAAGAGTGGAAATGTCATATACATATATATACCTTCTTCATCCAAGTTTTTGCTTTCCATGGTTTCAGCTGCCCACAGTTAATTAAGGTCTGAAAATATTAAATGGAAAATTCCAGAAATAAACAACTCAAATTTTAACTTCCACATTGTTCTGAGTGGTGTGCTGCAATATCAACACCTTCTAGCATATCAACACCCAACATATCAATGCTGTATATGCTACCTGCCCGTTAGTCACTTAGTTATCTTAGTAATCAGTTGACTATTACAGTATTGTTCAGAACTATCCTCAGTTTTAGGCATCCATGTCTTGGAACATAGCCTGTGAAGATAAGGGAGGGACTACTATACATCTCCCAACTCTATGAACTACCAGTGATGGTGAAAAGCATGTTTCCTAAAATTTTTATCCTAATCCACATTGGAAGAAAATAATGGCATTTAGTACAAATGTCTGTGAATATATCATTCATTATACAAAAGCAAATCAAATGTTTACATTGATATACCGCTAACATGTAGTGATATACCCTTATGTGGCATATCCACTCATTAACTAATGTCCTGCTTAAATGATGTTCTCAGAAGTCATGTGAGAGCATTGTTATCCCCATTATTCAGAGACTTAATTTGATCCTGGTCTTCCTGGAGACCTTAGCATACAAATCTATAACTTCAAGGCTCAGACCCTCACCTGTCATGACAAGGGCTTTTATGGGCTTCCAGACAATTCCTTCATCTTTCTGCAGTATTGCCAGGGTTTTATTAATCAATTTTGAGCCCACTCATGGCAGCCCTGCTATGAAATACCAGTCCTGTTAATAGTTCAATGTTGGGCCCTGTGCTTGTTGACTTGGAGTCATAATTCAGGCCTAACCTCTGTCTCCTTTTAGTACAATAGAACATTGATAGATATTTAAATACCACAAACAATACTTCTCTGAAACTCATCCATCTTGTGGTATCAGAAACACATCATGAGCACCCACCTATCCTTCTGAAATAATATTGCTGTGATAGGCACACAAAGAAATGACAAGTATTTTTTTTTTTACCTCCTGGTGTGTGTGTGTGTGTGTGTGTGTGTGTGTGTGTGTGTGTGTGTGTGTGTGTGTTTTACTGGGGATTGAACTCAAGGTCATTCTACCTCTGAGGTATACCCCCAGCCTTTTGTTTTTATTTTGAAACAGTCTCACTAAGTTGCTGAAGACCTAAGCCTCCCAAATACTGTGATTACAGCCATGAGCCACCACACTTAGCTTACTTAGATTTAAAGGAGGGTATTTGGGTATTGTTTTCCAGACCAGGAGATTTACATGGTGGAGAACTTCCCTGAACTGGATGTTCCTTTCTCATTTGAATTTTCCAAGGGGTCCAAAGAAGTGTTATGTTGCTTTATTTCTTTACATGGAGCAATGCTAGTCATCCTCCTCTTGCCCATACCTGGTGATTGGCAGGCTTGCTTTTCTGCACAGTGCTGAGTACTTCCCCACTGGGACTGGACTTCTCCCCTGTGACTCCTGCTTCTCCACACTATGGCTTGGATTGAATGGGGGAACACAGGTTCTCCCAGAGACACCTGAGTTTGGCTCCAAATCATCTTGCTTAGGGAACAGAGGCAGTAGTTTCCTACAGTGTAGAAAGATGCATCTCTTCTCAGCCCCACCCCATTTTCATTTCCTTTCCTGCAACTGCCCATGAGCTCTGCCTAAGAAGGAGACACCCATGTTTGCTTAGAAAGCAGATGCCTGGGGAGCTATTCCATCACATATACTTAGTCCTTGAAGCTCTGCCTCACAGGGATTTGGCTCAGATTTTCTAGGACAACTCCCTGTACTGGGGGAAACAAGCTAGTCTCTGAGCTGACAGATGGCAGTGACTCTGATCAGGAGTATCAAGGAGGACTCCCCAGGAGATTGCTACTCCTCCCTGTGGTTTTGGTGGCAATGCCACATTGATGAGTCTGCCCACCTGCTTAACCTTCTAATACCCACAGAGTGTAAACACACACACACACACACACACACACACACACACACACACACACACACACACAAGCTAGTCTCTGGTATCCACACATGGGATGTCTCAACAGACATCTGATTTGAGTCAGCAGAGAAGAATCTGTCAAACTCAATCTTGTTTGGGAAATGTGGGGCTGTTCTGGTAGAATCCATCCTGGAACCTAAAGGTTGAGGAAACTTGGCTGAAAAGAGCAAGATTCATCCAAGAAGCTGTCACAGAGGCACACCATCCTGCCCTGGTGGCTGGCTGCCAAAGTAGATTGGCTCCAGGTAAGTTACTGGCAAAGAAAAGAGAACTTCCTGCTCTGCATCAGCAACCTGTGCCTGGGTCATGAGCTGCTGGAGCAAGGTACAGTGCTGAATTGGAAGGACACCAGGAGACTTCTACTATCTGACAATATCCCTGGGCTCACTGTATTCTTCCATCCACTCTTCTACTTCCAAGAGGCTTCCTCCCCTGGCCTCTCTCCAGGTGCCCCCAGGGATGTTTGATATTTAACAACTATTTCCACACTGTCTCTGCCCATGCCTTTATTTTCATCTTGACTGACCCGGTTAATCTAGGCTATCTTTCCAGCTTCTCTCTCCTGTAACTGAGGAATTAGATTACCATGCAGTAAGTACTCTAGTAAGAAGCTGTTCACATCTGTTGTAACCAGGACTTGAATCAGTAACAACTCCTGTTAGGGGACAAGACACAACAGTTTTCCTTTTCTGAGACTTTTCCTTCTCACTGTTCATTTTGTCCTTGCAACTCAAGGATCATGTAGGGTCTAGTCAAATTTTCTCTATCTGATAGCTAAGGACCATGCAGTCCCCTGGAAAAATGTCAAAGAGAGCCTAAAGAATTGGTGACAATGGCAACATCTGGGTTCCTTTCTACCCATCTTATTTCATTTATCCATACAGAAACTCAAATTTAAAGTGCCTACTACATGTCATGGAAGAAGCAGGCTTTCCATCTTATCTCCCACAGCCTGCCTACACAAACCATCTGTCCAGCCATACCAAAATAGCACTGTCTTCCAGTTTTGCACCTTTGCCCCTGCCCTGTCTCTTGCTTGAACTGCTGTCTCCCAATTCTCTGCTTAATGAAATTTAATCATCTTTTAATCCTAAGCTCAATTGTCCTCTCTTGTATATTGCCTTCCTGATTATTGCAGCAGGAAGTAATTTCTCTTGTTTGGAATGCAGTTCATTTAAAAAAAAAAAAAGAGCAACTATAGTGCCCTCACACTCTGCCTTGGATAGTAGTGTTTTTGCAGATGAATTTTATCTTCTCAAGTAAACTGTGAGCCCAAAGAAGGTGGAAATTGAATTTTCATGGATAGTCTTACATATGATATAAGCATAATGCTATTGAATCAGCAAAAGAGACACAGGGAAGGTAAGTGGCTTCTCCAAAGTTTCACACTGTTGAGACTTGAATTCAGAACTCCAGAATTTGATCTCCATGTCCTTTCCACCAAGCCATGCTGACAGCAATGCAGTTCCCAGTATGATTAGCCTCTCTGGAGACCAAACATGGCTGAAAATAGGCTATCTCATATGATACAGTCTAATCCAAGGAAGAGTGAGCTGTCAGAAAAAAATAGAGTAGTCTGAATGGTTGGGCTTGAAAAACCAAACTTCCTGTGCTGTTGGCTAGCATAGAATGAGCACCTCTTCCCAAGAATGTCTCCTCCTTTAAGAAGCTTACATTGATTCTCACTATAAGGACTATGAGAATAAAGGACCAAACCAAGAGTAGAATGAGGGAGTGACCCAATGTTACCTTCTTTTAGTCATCTATTCACTATTTCCATAATCATTATCTGCCCACACTGGGATAGCTGATGTGGATACAAAAGTAACACAAAATTTCTACCCTTATGGAGTGCCTTATGGAGTGGCATTCATGACCAGTGCAAAAAACTTAAGAATCTCAAACTTACAGAATTATTTTTATCACTTTTTTGTTTTAGCTGAAGAGTTGAATTAAGGATGGGACTCTAGGCATCATTCATAAATGAAATGAACATTGATTCTTTATACTGTATATTGGATGAATCTCTATACTGAAATAAAATAAAATAGAGATGAGTTTGCTTCCTAGAATACTCTCAGAAGCTGCTTGGGATGGTAGGAGGAGACTCCCAAAAGGCTGTTCAAGTAACGACTGATGTTCACTCACCTGCCTTCAAAGAGAGCCAGGGGTATAGTTAAGTGCCAAGGTCTTGTTCTGCTGAGCAGAGGGTACAAGTCTGAGTTGATGCTAAATTGTTCAAGCCAAATAGAGAAGACATTGGTCCTATCCTCTTTTCCCTGTGCTTGTCAGGCTGTCTTTAAATAAATAATAAGCACATATTTTTAAAATATGGGTTTAAAACAATACCAAACTGGCCTATCAAGACAGCTGTCTGTCCTGGCCTACCTTTGTTTATCTGTGTCAATTTACTTACCAAGGGGAACGAACCACTCCTTGGGCAATAGTTGAAACCACAATGAAACCCGGGAGTCTTAACCCAGTCTGGCATCCTATACATTAACACACCATGGCTAATAGCAATTCATTCTGTATGTTTATTTTTTAATGACAATTATCTGCGTTGCCCAAATAACTTCCTCATCCAAATTAAGTGCTAAGATATTAGCTCAACAACATCAATATTTGGAAGGTGATGTTTCTCTGAAATATAAAAGGGATCCAATAGATCAAGCAAAGACTAAAAGCCTATTCCCATGAGGCTCTGTGCCAAGGCGTCACAGTGTAAGACCTTGCATGGTTCATTCAGAAGATTACCCTGGTAGACAGACAAAAAAAATGTCTGGTGGAAGTATAAAAATAATCTTTAGTATATAGCTTTACAAAGTATGGACATACACTAAACAGCTCTAACTCCCTTTAACAACTTATTGACAACTTTATCCATGCAGCTATCCAAATCCCTATGGCATTTATTTTGTTCATGTCTATAGTACTTCTTGGTATTTATAAGTCAGAGTAAAGTAGTATATTCCTTTTATATGTTCTAAATTACTTCTTTCAAACTTCAAGGGTTCCTTCTTCCCCTTAGTTTTAGCACCAGATAGCCTGGTGAATCATTCCTGACTGCACAGTATATAAACTTCATATTTTCAGAAAATTTAATCATATTCACATTCAATCTTCCTTCCAAGGTGCTTTTACCCCCTGCAATAAGTCATCAGTCTCTAAGTTATTTCTGAGGGCTTTCTGGAACTTTTCTAGTTCTTCATGTTTTTATTGATGTGCCTGGTTGCCAGAAGATTAGGCAATAAACAGGCAGAATGTAGACTACTGTGATTCTGTATATATCCATGTTGATGTCTACATAATTGTTTAATAATAAATAGGTCAGTTTCACACAATCATGGTTTTTATCCAGACATTTCATTGCTATTGATAGTCTTTATGCAAAAGCGAACAGAACAGCCCTAGGGCAACAAACACCTGTCCATCACATTCTTTTAAAACTATTTTCTGTTGCATTCTCTCCCTGGATTTTGGTTTTCTATGTACTATGAATACTTAAGTACTCATGTAGATGCTCAAAAGCAAACAACATGAAAAAAAAATATGTAACATATCCTTCCTTTCATCCGGTAAAGCCATAAATAGCAAATCCTCTCCTCATTCCTACATATATCCCCATTTTCTCTTTATGATACTTCAGTAAATTTTCCCTTCTAGTTTGTAGGGGCTCTTCCTCATCTTTTTTCACATGGTATACATTAAAAATATAACAAGAAGAAAGTAGTTCCCCTTCCTCAACTAATATAATAAGGAGTAATAGGTCTGGTGAGCCAAATAAATTTTAGCAATTAGCAGTATCCTCTGTGTAGTAAACTTGAAATATATCTTTTGACATTTAACACTTCAGAAATACCAATTGCAAAACTGAATTTAGATAATAATCTTTTACTAAATTGATCCGCTCTAAGTGTATTTTGAGACCCCGTTTCAAAACAAAGAATAAAAAATAGGGCTGGTGGTATAGCTCAGAGGTAGAATGCCCCTGAATTCAATCCCCAGTACTGCAAAAAAAAAAAAAAAAAAAAAAAAAAAAAAAAAAAAAAAAAAAAAAA